>JAHDVE020003214.1:0-115791 GCA_022606495.2 Halesus radiatus
ATCAGAAATAACCACGCTTTCTTCTTCTCTGAGACCAGTGCTTCTACTGGATACATAAAATTTCAATACGTTATCGACCGCATGATTGCATGAAAGAAAGACAACATAATATTATAATAATTATATCGTTAGTTAAGTTGTACTAATCAATAGAGGTACCAACAGGTTGCACTGCTTCCACTTTTGTAATTTGTCCCGATAGGCACGGCCTTTCGCGACACTAACACAAACGAGTTTTCTCTTGAATGAGCATTGCGCATACATGTACATTTTTGTATAGAATACCGTCAACATTCTGCATACTTAGTTCCTGCTTTTGACACGTTATAGAGGGCGATCAGTGGGGCGCGCGCGGCGCTGCGATTCATAGCTGGAACGTCGCGCGTATTTTAGAAAGTATAGAATGATTTATTTCAATTTTTTATGTGTGTAGGATAGGGAAGGCAGTGCTTGAGTGCCCTATATGGAATACACCCTTCTAAGTGTGTGTTGTTTGAGTCAACTTTAATTGCTCAACCTATATCAAAGTAACAAAGAAATAATGATATTATTACGTTTGCTATGTTTATAATATTTCAGAGGCTAAGATAATCGTTTGATTAATAAACTCAAATCAAAATAATTCATATGTTATCACTTATCAGCATTGTTTCCGTTATAATAAAATGGGTAGTGAGGCCTAATTTTATACTTTGTCTGCCACTCAATCCGTTCAAATCACAACAAACCAATTTAGTATCCATTGTTCGGCAGCGAAATTATCATGCCATTCAAAGATATCAATTGTAATGTATAATAACTTAATTAAGATTTAATAAAGTTGATAAAACTATTTAATTACATTATTAAACTGTCAGCTGTCAGCTGATAGCCGTGCTCTCAAACAGGATCGAACCACGAATGTTTTCATTTTTTATTGAAATACCTCTTCTTCGTATGGTGGAGGAGAGTTAGTGGAGGTCATAGTGGGATGCTGAGGTTATTCAGCCAGTCGACGGTATCGGGAGTCACTTGGTTCAACACAGATGTGCCATAGGGAAACTAATGAAAGGGATATTTTTCGTAGAAATAACTTATCGAAGCTTTTAAACCTAATAGTAATAACTTATTAAAGCTTTTAAACCTCATTGTAATAACTTATTGAAGCTTTTAAACCTCATTGCAATAACTTATTGAAGCTTTTAAACCTCATTGTAATAACTTATTGAAGCTTTTAAACTTAATTATAATAACTCATTGAAGTTTTTAAACCATGAGGTTCAATAAGTTATTACAATGAGGTTTAAAAACTTCAATGAGTTATTATAATTAAGTTTAAAAGCTTCAATAAGTTATTACAATGATGATGGCATGTTACAGTATTGTAAAATAAACGTATACGATGATTTAACCATTGTTATGGTATGTTACAGTATTGTAAAATAAACGTATACTATGATTTAACCATTGTTATGGTATGTTACAGTATTGTAAAATAAACGACATGTGCACATAAAAAAATAATAATAAAACAAATGTATTATTAATAAAAAAAAACAGGAGGCCCTTAGAAAAATAATTTCCCTTGGGGCCTGTGTCATCTTTGAGGTGCTGTGTTGGGGGACATTTTGAAGAGAGGAATGAGTGAACTTGGTCCTTAAACAATAAGTAGGGAAGTAATTAATTATAAATTGAAGAAATAAAAAAAATATTATAAAACATTAAATAATAAATTTATATTAGAAATTACAAAAGAAATAACAAATAAATGAACAAAGTTCTTCTTTTATAATTTCTTCAAAAAATTGGTATTCACTTTGTGGCGTCATTAATAAAAGAATCGAAAAATTACTTTGTATTTACCACTTTATTAATATAAACATAACAACATGTTTCGAAAGCAATGCTTTCTATATATTCCTGATGAAGAAAGCATCGCTTTCGAAACAAATCGATATTTGTATATTAAGGGGGAGAGGGACGTGGGAGAGTTTTTATTTATTTATTCAAAATAATGATAGTATTATTATGCTATACGATAAACATAATGTTTTTAAATAGAAAAATATTTATTAAATATTTTATAAATTTGCATAGGCTTAGTATTTATCAAAATCTAATCAGAAATATTACTTTTTCTGACCGTCCCATTGTATGTTTTATAAAATATTTAAAATACGAATATGATTTTAACAGTGGAGAAAAGTATTTTTAATCCTTTATCGTTGTGTTTTTGTAAATAAACATAACCAAAGATTTGTAATCGGCAAAAAAAAACATTAAAGTTACGTAGTGTTCATAAAAAAATTAAACCACACACTGTTCTTTTTTTAAATTTATCTTATCGACAAGTTACAGAAAAACCTTCAGAGCATTTTTTAAGGATATTCAACTTTTTAAATGTTTTTGTAAAGCATGCGTAGAACGGTCAGAAATGTGGAATATTTCTGATTATATTTTGATAAATGCTAAGCCTATGCAAATTAAAAAAAAAAAACGTAGTAAATATTTTTCTCTTTAAAAACACCATGTTTATCGTATTGTACTATAATATTATCATTATTTTGAATTAATAAATAATAAGTCTCCGACGTCCCTCTCCCCGCTACTAACGTGGTGAATACAAAGTAATTTTTAATTAATTTCTTATAATTCTTCTTATTCGTTATATTATTAATGACGCCACAAAATAATTACGCATCTTTCGAAGATATTAAATATTATGTTACTTCATTGGTAACCTAATCTATACAACAGTAAGTGTTATTGTTATCTTTTATTAACCTGTAGTGTTATTTCGCAATTATGGTGTATTGCTCGTGTTTTATTTTATTAGTTGTTACACGTGGAAAATCACAGGATGTAACTTGACTTGCCAAAATAAAAACTGAGAAAGTTTGTTACTACAGAATCAAAGAATATTATACATTTCAAATATAGAATAAAAATAATCGTCTGGTAAAAAAATACTATCGATAGGTACCTACTTTATCTTCTTTTTTTTCATGTGACCCCTCACAAGTACCCCTGTATGTACAGAGCATATACAGGGGAACTATATCAACTATGTTCGGCATCGTTTTGAGGCGGGTTAAGAAGGGGGCTGTAGGAAGGTATTTGTCAATGTGGGCCTTGGGAAGGCTCGGATTAAATGTTGAAAGAAAGACAGACAGACGGTAGATCGTTCCTCATACTAGCCGATTTACACAAAAACGAATCGGCGTAACGACCCGTTCTCATGAAGCCGACATCAACTGTGAACGAATGTTCAGTTTTCGTGTCCGTCGAGTTCCATGCGCGTGCACCGGCGCGGATAAATAAATTTAAACGTGAAATATAGGATTGGATTATTAAAATAGGTCGTCCAATTATTGCTAACTACTGTCAAACACATTCATAGACTTGCCTATTCAATTTTTAATCTATCTTTGTCTCTAGGCATTAGTGGTGGGCGAAGCGACTCGGTTTAGTGAGCCGGATCACTAAATCAGCTCTCTGTGAAGACAATCCACATGAAAACTGGACGAAAAAAGTATCGTGTAAGAGCGTCTTAAGGACGTCTTTAGGAGGGCCAAGGCAGCGAGAGAGAGAGGGCATGGTGCGGGGGGACGCGAACCGTCGTTCAATCGAGCCGGATCACCGAACCGGTACATTACAAAGAGCTGATTTAGTGACGCGGCTCACTGAATCGATCCGCTTCGCCCACCACTACTAGGCGTACGAAATTTTTTTTTTCCATATTTAATATTACTTGGATTATAAAACTTCCAAAACATAAAACATGTATACAATCCAACCTCTAGACACCTAAATTCTTAAAATATAATGTCCATATCTTTGAACTTATATTCATTTTATTTAATTATATCATTTATGTGCCTCCTACATCTGCCTCTACACAGGAATTTTCTCAATGAGATAGACATGGTCCAGGCCAGGTATTTACCCTTTTCCCCACCTTCCTCTCCCCCTTCTCCTTCCCCTCCCCAATACCTTCAGCCTCACAACATTCCCCAATTGGGAATGCCATAGTCTCACTGGCTCCAGACGGTTAGGAGCAGTTTGGGACTCTTGTAAGGTATTCATATAAAAAAAAAATAAAAATAAAAGACATCAAACAATCCTTTATAATTATGTTCACTTCCACCGGTCATAAAAAAAAACAGAACAGGCAAATTATTTCAAAAATCAAATCAAAACTTGGCTCAAAGAAATCCAGAATCTTGAAAAGAAATTCGTAGGAGCTTAAAACAATCAGTTTTTAAATAAACCCCTTCTCCGCCTCAGCGCTTGAACCCCTACTGAGGAGGACTAAGAAATACATTACAAATTGTCTTATTAGATTTGTACATTTTTATTAACTAAATGAATAAAAAAAAAAGTATTGAAACCTAATAAAATCAAGATTTTAAAAAAATAATTACTTGCCTACTCGCCTCTTTCAGTTCTAACCTCAAAGCAATTCCTCGCAAGATTCAATATTATGAATGTGGACAGCATTGAATGGAGACCAAATAACACTACCATATATTATTCAAGATGAGAACCAACGAACGAACCAGCGATGAGTCGTTCATGAATGAACCGTTCATTTGTGCCAGCTCATTTTGATCAGCCGTGAGCGTACGACTCCTGGTAAACCATACCGCGATTCAAGTGAACAGTGACTCTTTTTGACAAACCTTAGAACCGCTTGTAAAATATTGTTTATTGATCTAAAAAGTTAAACATATATCAGATGTTCGATAGTATTCTTACGCATTTCTACGATGACGCATCTTGGAATGAAAATCCGAGTATACGTATCTAAATTCTACAAGGCTAAATTATGCCCACATTATGCCCACGACCATGGGACTTGCAAATAATATTTGACACAATGACGCATCTTAAAGCATTTGTTTCCAAGGCTTCACACATTCGTGTGTAGAGATAAAAATAATTACCGCATTTATACGCGTGGAGATACTGTACAATACATGGCGCCTAACAATCTGGCATCTGGACGTTTTGTACCTACACCTATACGCTGGGAGTCGTATGAACTGGAGTATAAGCTCGCTCATGAACTGGGAGTCAACTTTTAATATGTACCGTCTCGTAAATGAGCCGTGGTTCAATTGAGTCGTACTTTAGCGTGGTACTAAAATATTGAGCTGGTGTCGTGACTCCCGCTCTTAACAAAATGAGTCATGCCCCGTCGCTAAAACGAATAGTAAAAAGTTTTTAGTTTATCTACTTAAAGGTAACTCTATGAATGGGTGTGATTTACTGACAGTATCCGTAATGTTGCCTCAAAAAGAATGCTTGCAATCTTTAAATGTTACTGATTGTCATGCTGATACTGTAGACAGATATCTAAAAAATTAAATGGATTAAAGAAACTAACGTTTTTTTTTATTTTCAAAATTTCTCAGTATTCATCTTGGCAAGTTAAGTAGCTACATTCCGTGTTATTCACGTGTAAGAACTATTAGCAATAAGCAAAATATAAGTTCCTATAGAAAATTAATAGAAACATAATATTGTTTCGTCTGGTATTAATGCATTACCAGAATAAACGCATTAGAATAATATTATGCAACCGTGGCTATAGGAAAATTGGCAGTACTTGAAACAGTTTTCTGGGAATCCCAAAGAGATATATTGAAATTGCCCATTAAATTATATTTTCATATTAATCATGCGGTACATGCGGAGTGAACAAAATTCATGCCATTGAATGATTAAATTATATTATCTTGCCAACGCATTTAAAACCAGGAAATCCACATTAAATTTGTCATTAAATTCATAAACTTCACTATTATGATTTTATTCTGACAACACTTCTATTAATTTGACCTATAGTACGGGCAAATTAGACCCAACATGCATGAAATAAATTACAAAAATTGCTACATACATGAAATTTCGGTCAAATAATTATATTCTCAGTAGAATTTAAAATCCGCAGTCTGCTCAAATTAAAGTGGTGTAACACACCTCTAGAAGGGATTTATTGAAAAATTAATGTTTCACATCTAGCTCGAGTGAGGTATCGTTTTACTATGGCTTCATCATTGTCGAATCGAATAATATCACTCACGAGTCGATAGAAATCACATATGGTGAGATATGACAGGTTTTTAGTGAAGAAAGGTAAAAATAACGTAATGAGATAACAACAGTAAAATTTTAAATGAGTAATTATTTCTATTTACGTGACAGATACTTGTGTCCGCACTATTTTAATAATGAATATCTAACATTCCCCATCTAACTGCTGCGTATGATGACGTGTGCAATGTGCATGCTCGCTCGCACTCGTAGGTATAAGCTAGTGCGATCAGTTGAATTCGTGTTAAACTTTGACTTTGCAGATCTTCTATTCTACTACCAAAGTTCCGTGAATGTAGCAATTTTGTCATTTATAATATCTTATTTTTCCTGTACTACTACAGAGTAAAGTATCTGGCTACGGATCCATTGGTTGCGGGTTCCAAAACATCAGTTTTTTTTTTTAATTCAAAATTTATCGTTTCTAAAAAAAAATTATGGTAGATTTTGGAAACCTTTATTATTTTAGAAACATTGAAAAACACAGTGAAAATACCCTATTGGGGATATAACTACATATTTGCACTTCGTTTAATATTGAAAGATATTCACATCGTCCCCGGTGATAGATTTTCATTGAGAATAACTTTAACTAAAAAAAAATACTTTATTTAATTCTGTCACATCTTTTAACCTTTCTCGAAATTGCCTTTCAATTATCGTTTGTATATTCTAGCATTACTTTTTTAATATATTACGTTTTAAATATTTTAGTTTACCAATCCCCAATCTTTCATAACATCACACTTAAATCTTTTTTTTGTACATCCAGTCACCTACCTCAGAACTGGGGCGCTATTCCCGCTCCTTTTAAGGAAGATTCCTTACGTTTTTCCTTAGGGTTAAAGACTTCTGGATTGACTGCGGAATTCGGGTGAGACATAGTAAAAATATCCTAAATAGATTGTCAAGAGATTATTTGAAAACACAAATTGATGAAATATCTTCAAGTGACATAAGATTTTGAACTAAAACTTTTTAAAACAATTACATTATTTTATAATTCATTTTAATACATTTTTATTTTATTTTTAAATATCATAAATAAGCCTTCTAACGACGAATCACGTTTTATAAAAAGGTACCTACCTCATTAGAGAGTAATGACATTTTTTTTCTTCTAGTTCTAAAAGTGACATTGATTTTGTACCGAGCGAAGAGGTGGTTCATTCCACTTATTTTAAAAACTCGGTTCCGATTCCGAGTTTTGCCACATGGACTCGATTCCTCGAACTCGGTCTTCATTCCTTTCGGTCCGCATAGGTCCGCCGTTCCGGAATCAAATATCGTCCATATTACACTAATGAATAGAGACGCCTTTGGTTTCTGACTCCAATTCAAAACCTTTGCCGTTACTTGAGTGTGAGTTCAAAACTCGTGAATCCGGATTTGCGAACTCTGAGTGAGTCCGCCCCCTTCGGAATCGAATTAATTGGACTCGGCCGGTCGTACTGACTCTCTTCAATGCCGCTTGACGTGAATTGTTAAAAATGTCAACATCTATATAATGTTTACTAGCTAATTATGTTTAAAGTAAATAATAACGTAATTGCTAACTTACTTAATATTGAGTTTTTTTTGTTAAAACATCGCAAATATTGACATTTTTTATGAATGTCGCTCGATGAATTCAACTGACAGCTGTCATCTGAGAGATCTGGAACCGCAGTTAAGTAAGAAGGCTTTAACCCTAAGGAAAAAGTTAAAGAATCTTCCTTAAAAAGAACGGGAATAGCGCTCCAGTTTTCACCTAGTGAGGTAGGTAATGTAAATCGTACAATAATGTAACATATATTTTGTACTTATATTAAAACATGCCGTATTGTATGAAACTGTATAACGTTATTTCAATAAACATCGATTTATCGACATTGAAACTGTTTTTTTTTAATCGGAACGTTACGATAGCTTTAGCTATGTTTAGCGATGAGTTCCGAGTAAGTGGTTAATTTCCGACCTTTCTATTCCTCATATCTCTTTCCCCCAGACGTCTTGTAGGCGCACTATGCTATTTGTCCATATTTGTAAATATATTGTTATAGCAGTGTTTAAACTCAGGTGAAGCCGGGTATTAAGAGGATATCCCACTTAGGGGCGATTTCACAACCCCTCAGTAAGCTGTTCATTAACACTACCCGTAGAATATCGTATTATAAAGTATGCGCTATTAGTAGTATTATGATACAATCATTATTGTATTGAATCTAACATGCTAGTTACACATATAATATGTATCTATTTATTTATTTACGACCATACAGGCTTTTACATGAATATTTATAAATACTATTGAAAAGGTACATATTATAATATTTAATATTAAGAAAAAAAACATAATTTGACACTTTTTTACAGAGATAAATAGTTTCAAATAACCTAACAGACTCGATGAAAAAATCGTACTAATGGATGCTTATACTGTAACATTGATGCACCAAATATATCAACAACATCGAAGTATTTGCTCCCCAATCCGTCGAATAGGAGTGGAATATTGCGTCGCTGAAGTTCAATTGTCACATTAAAATGGTAAGAATGACAAATATGACAAACTAACCGATGAATAGTCACAATAGGTACGGTTTCCCATGAAATTAACATTGTGAACATTAAATAAATCATCATTGACCACAAAAACGTTGTCCTATCAACCTGCGGTCAGTTAGTTGGAAAGTTGGGGATAAGCCAAAGATAACACACTCGTGACTGATATTTAGATGCTAGATTCCACAGGAAGCTACAAAAAAAAAATTATATTTAAGAGGAACGGCTGCGCCTATATTCCATAATTTAAAACAAAAATAAATAAAATACTTCTAATCCGTACTAGATATTTACTAAACTTTTAATATTAAAAAACGATCATTCAGTTTGGGTTGGTATTTTGGCCTCAAATCCAAAATTTCGTTTTATATGAAACAGGCAGCACAGTCGTTCCTCTTAAGGTGAAACTTAAAACTGTATACAAATTCTTGATCACAGATGGCGTTATTTCTTAATATTTTAGAAAAAAACGCTTTTAGCGCGTAATGTTTTTAAATATTCAAATGAATTGCCTGTTGGTAAAAACACAACAGACTAAGAGATTATATTTTTATAGGTTTCTTAAATCTACAGCAACAATTTATTCCATTTTATTTTCTGTTGTATTTTTCTGGTTTTGTGTTTCAATTAGGATTTGTTAATATTGTCTTTTACAATGATTACATAAATTTTATTTATGTACGTAGGAAGAGCCAGGTATCAGTAGCCGTCAAATTGATAAGGTGTCATTAAAATTGTGGATCCTGAATAGTGATTTATTCTACGTGTAATATTAAACCTCAAAGTGCTTTAAATAGAATACTAATACAAATCATATCATTATTTATTAATTTATTTTTATAAACAATAATTATTAGCCTGAAACACTCATCCAAATTGAAAAAAACCTTCCGAGAAAAGATAAATGTCGCCGACAGGACTCGAACCTGCACCCTTCTGATGTCCGGTCAGATGCTCTACCGTTGATCTACGTCGGCTTATCGCAAGCCCGCCAAGTTAATCAATATATACTAGTGTTCCATTCAATAATTACCGTTTTTATTATATTTTCACATATTGGGTTTCAGTGTTTCAGGCTAATAATTATTGTTTATAAAAATAATTGTTACCCTTTGCGCTATGCACAAAAATCTTGTCTTAAGTTTTTAAGAACTTTAGTTTATCAATTATTAATTTATTTATAGGCAGTGTGTGAATATCTCGTGGAATTGATAATATAAACCACAAATTGAGTTGAAGTGAGTAATTATTATGCAATAACAATAATTGATTAAAGTATGTAAGTAATTAATCGAAATTGTTAATAAAACATTTAATAACAAATTTATATTAGAAGTTATTTTTATTATTATTAATAATATTTACGATATATTCCTAATGAAGAAGGCATCGCTTTCGAAACATGTTGATATGTGGTGTGGTGAATACAAAGGAATGTTTAATTCATTTATTTTATTTTCATAAGAAGCAATCACTTTGTGGTTTGGCATTGTATTAAGTAAATGAAACACCTTGTTATAAACCACGTTACCAGTTATTATATTAACCCTGATGAAGCTTGAGTTAAGCGAAACCGGTTGGTTAAAATAAAATATATTCGTGGTTTATAACAACGTGTTTCATTTACTTAATACATTTATTTTATAGTAATTTGATAAAATATACTTGTGCATGTCAGGATTCGAATTCGATACCTTCTGATTTGCAATCGATAACGTCACCCCTCGACCGTCAAATATGGAATCAAAATCTTAACATGCGTAACTTTGCAGTCGGTAACTTTAACGGACCTTACTTGGATCATTTTTACTTAAATAAATTTTCTGCCATGCAATACAATTATTCGTTTTTGATAAAACACGATGTTAATAATATAAAGTCATCCAATTTAGATACTAATCTGTCAATAATTCAGCAATTCATTTGTAACAATGGATATTGTACCATAATAATTATTTCCCGGAGTTTCCAGCTCAGTGAACGAGCGCCTCCCTAATAATGAAACCATTTAATGCAAAAGGGTAAGCAAGGGGGAAGGAAAACAGTAACCATCGAGTTATGAATTTCTATGGAAGGATTATTGTCATCTCGCCTCCCCACGTTAAGTTTCCACATTCTACCCTTGTCCTTAGGTTAATAGCGATTTTCTAAAGGTTACAAATAACCTGGCAATGTTTAAATTCCTCCTACATCCTTCATTATAGTTGGAAAACGGTTGCTTGTGCAATAACTAGGAACTTAGCTAGACTAGCCGATTAGTGTTTACCTAAAGTCACTTATAGAATAAGTATTAAAAAATTCACGCATCGATGCACAAATGCGTCCACAGTCCGCAACACTGAATGTGTAAAAAAAGTTGTTAAAAAAGTTAATATCTATTAAAAACTTCTTACGCTTTTCGTTTTATTAATATTCTCCAGTTCTAAAAATTATAAATATTTCAATAAAACGCTAACTCTTCTTGTGCCACCAATCTTCTAATAATTGTAACATCAATGGAAAAGGAGGATAAAATAGCAACTGTAAAAATACCATCTATATGCTTAAATTTTCTAAATTTTCTAATAAAACTGTGTTCATCCGAAGCAACCTGCCAGGTAAGTATGTTTTTCTGTATCTGTTTGTACATAATTAGATGGAGAATAGGAAGTAATATTTGTACAGCGCGATTAGGATGATTTTTCACAAAAACGGCGCTATAAAAATCAACCAATTATTATTATTATTATTATTATTATTAGCTATCAGAGAAATTGAACCCACGATAGCTGAGTGCGAAACAGACGCATCTGTCCACACATCTATCTAGTTACCTATATTCGGACCATTTTCGGGGCATATCTTAATATAAGTGTATATTTATAGGTATTATAAAATTATAAAATAAAATTCAAAATTACTGCCTCAACACAGGCTAGCCTAGTGGGGCGGGTTATGTGAAACTTAAACTAATACCTATGCATTTCTGTTCTTTACATATTACCTACTGTTATTGTATTATTTTCTAGTTCCCTTTTTATATATCTACTCTATAAACCAGTGTACACTTACATTATTATATTATACGCGTATTTTAGTTATAGTTAAACTTAATTAGAATAAATATGTTATTATTAATATTATTTCGATGGCTTAAAGGTCACGGAACACCAATTTTGGCACAAGCCTAATTCACTGCCGTCCACGTTTGTTTCGCGTGATTTTAACTGCGGTAAACAAATTATAAAACATTTTAAAAAAAGTCAAACTAAATATTCTAACAAACTATTCCGTTTTTGTAAATAAGCCGAACCTTTTTACTTATTGGATGTTTTACTTAAATTGGCGGGACGCCTAGCTCACCCTCTTTATTTTTATTATTTCCCCTTGCGTGCTAGGGAATGGCTACGTATTATTTGCTCTGAGGGCATTGATCATAAATGATTGCAACGAGAGAATGTGATAGCACTTATGAAAGAGACAATAAGGTATTGGTTTTTTTTTCAGATTTCTATCATGACATCACTGTTCGACTATCATAGAATACGCATAAGTAGATCATGTTTATTAATACATATTATACGCATTTCCCCGATAAAGAAACTAATTAATCCACGTCCGGGCTGTACAGACACGAACAATCATAGATAAATTCGTTATCTTCATATGACGAGAATTCCCACACGTAATACAAAAGACGAAAACGGCCAAACCCATGCAGCATCTTAAAAACATGAAAATTGTCATTTTTCACATACGTAATTCAAACACTAAACATTCAAATTTTAAAATTGTAAACCATCTGCAGAGAATACACCAAAACATATAATCAAAGAAAATGTTTCGGTCTGGATTACAACAAAAGGTACTACCACAATTCTTCCAAAACATATTAATACCAAACAAATCTTAACGATTTACTATTAACATTGACTAAATATAATAATTATAATCATTATTTTTTTGTAAAATTAGTTGTTTAGGAAAAACCTGATAATTGCAAAACGTCATTTCAATATGTTAGATCTTTTGACGTATTTTCACTAAACTAACCGTCATGACTGTTCATATATAAGCAGAGGCGTGCATTCTGTAATCACATAAGCACTTTAAATAAATAATAATAAATAAATAATATTACATTTTATAAAAATATTGCAAGACGTCAATCTATGCTTTAAAAAATACGCGCAGTTCTAGTTATGAAACGCAGCGCCGTGCACTCTCTACCGATCGCCGTACTATACCGTGACAAAAGCAGGAACTAATAAAAATACGCGCAGTTCTAGTTATGAAACGCAGCGCCGTGCACTCTCTACCGATCGCCGTACTATACCGTGACAAAAGCAGGAACTAATAAAAATACGCGCAGTTCTAGTTATGAAACGCAGCGCCGTGCACTCTCTACCGATCGCCGTACTATACCGTGACAAAAGCAGGAACTAATAAAAATAATTATACTTGGATGACTTGTATAACGCCGTTTTTGTGAAAAATCACCTCAAGGGCGCTGTACAAATACTACTTGCTAGGGTTTATGTTATTATGTCCAAACAGATACAGAAACATACTTACCTGGTAGGTCACTCCAGATTAAAATGTTAAATTACAAAGTTGTCGTTAGAGGTGATATGACCCCGCACGCACAGGACACGTACTCGTATGTTAGAAAACACTGCACATTGCATGATATTGCAGTTACTGGTTAAATCCTATTTGTCAATGATATTATATTTATTAGAAGGTTATTGGCAAAAGAATAGTAGGTATTTATTTGAAATAATATTTTATTTGAGATTTATGACAATAATTATTTACAGTTACAAATATTTATAATTATTTAGAATGTCGCGGACTATGAAAAGATTCAATTTTTCTGTTAATTACTTGAGGTAGGTAATAACGACAAGCTTCACTATGTTAATTAGGTTTTCTACAAAAAATGAACATGTGTGCGCAATGCCAATTAAATTTAAAAAAAAAAAAATATATATATAATGCAAAAAGTCCCGATAAACTACTTTTTGTAGTTTGTCTAATGAGAGATTGTTATTAAAAACTCAACATTTACAGTTAAGGTTATAAAACATAAAAACACATGTAACAAACTTAAAGCATATATATTTCTCAAGAATCTTAGTCAAAAATATTTCTACAAAAATATTTAAAAAAAAAAAAACCATAAACGACAACAATAAATCCCACATAAAATAATATTTCCTTATTATCTAATACAAATTGTTTCTTTCAGCTAGTCAAGTTAATTAATTTAAAAATAATATATAGTATATTTGCGCACGTTCCAGAGTGGGAGATACTTTCAGTATCGCCCTGGTGAAAGACCACCATTCAGAATTGAAACGTTGCTTGAAATGGCTTTTAGCCGTGTTTGGTGACCAGATCTGAATAGCCAGGTATTTCCCCACCTTACTATTTCCCCTCTCCTTCCCCTCCCAATACCTTCAGCCTCACAACATTCCCCAATTGGGGATGCCATAGTCTCACTGGCTCCAGACGGTTGGTAGTAGTTGAGACTCTTATGCGCTATTCATGAAAAAAAAAAGTTTTCAATATATTTATTAACTGTTTAATTTGAATGCAGTTTTTTTATTATTTCAGCGGGAGACATAATACATTTAAACAGCTAGGAATCACGTGATCTAAAGTTCTTTGTCCATATTTGTTTGTATGCTTAGGAACCATTAATCTATCATTCGAGAGAATACTCGTGTTAGTGGCGCAAAAGCCGTGCCATCGGTTCAAATTACAAATGCAGCAACCAGTGCCATCTGTTGGTACCTCTATTGATTAGTACAACTATACTAACGAATTAATAATTATCATATTATGTCAGCTTTCTTTAATGCAATTATAAGTATCTAGTAATTGGCTTGTAATATGCATAAATGAAGCGGTAATTTGTATATTTTGTGTGGTAGGTAATCCAAATAAACATCGGCCAAAAATTCTTTCGTGTTAAAATTTTTTAAATCAATTAATTTACTATTTTTGCCACTGCCTACCCAGATTTAAAACGCTGTGCACGACAATGCATAAAAACAGATGATCTTTGTGTTTACAAATTAAATACAGATATCGGGTTTTACCAATCGAAAAAAAATGCATCAGTAAACATATTTTTACACATAAAAGGAAATAACCAACAATGCAGTTATCGGGTTATTCACAAACACCACAGAACATCCTTTAACGATAAAATTGAACTAATTCGCAGCAATATACATACAAAACTTTTTTAAATGTGATAACACCTCAGCACGGCTTCTTCTAGTGGGGTGTTCACGAAACACTATCTTCTTCTTCTCTACATACAAAAATTAATCTTCGTCTGTCTGTCTATCCTCAATTTTCTCGAAAAATATTTGACCGGTTAAGCTGAAAATGGCACAGTTTGATCTTATTGGCGCCAGGAAGGTTTAGAGAGTGGTTTGAATGTAAAACTGTTGCTATAAAGTTTTAAAATTAGTTTGAAAAACATTGAACCCGCCATGTTGTATTGAGGTTAACCCACAGATATACCACTCTGGTTAGCCATAGATTACAAATTCAAAAGAACAAGATTTGTTTGGGTAGAATATTTTAAAAATGGAAAACACAGGTAGGCACCTACTTAAGAACTTTATTATTTGCATATATTTCGAAAAAATAAATGTTTGGAATGAAATAAAATTTTCAAATAAATGTTTCTTTGTTTAGTGATAGTAATAGTTGTCATAAGGCATTACATTCGCTGTCAAATCAATTATGGCACCCAAATGACTAGCAAGAATTCACAACTTCTTAACGTTATTCCAAAAAAAACCCTAGCAACATATAAATCAATTACAGCGGTCATGAATCCCACGTTAAAACTCCACAATATGAATACTGCGTAATATTATTGGCTTGAAATAAAGCAACTTCGTAACATAGCACATTATTTTATTACCCTTTCCTTGATTAGTCCGCTGTAAACTGAACAGAAGAAGAAAAAAATGAATGTGTTATGTTCGACGCATGATTAGCATATTACATAATATTATGTATAAGGATCGGAAATATAAAAATACGTCTGTAAACATAAATATTTCATTGAATGGCCCCAGGCTGACATGTCCACGTGAAAACTATAAACGAACACGTCCTTGAATCCGCAATAGGCCCTTCCAATACCCAATGCAAAGAGGCACTACATAAAATCGTAAAAAAGGGCATTTTGGAAAAACGTGTTTTCAGCGTTTGTCGCGTAGGTTGCAGGTAGACGGAAGCAAGGACAGTGGTAAGTCCCGTCCATACGCGCAATTAAATAAGTGATCAAGTAAAACATAATTAATTTTTTTATTGTAATAAATTATTAAAACCAATTAATTGAGGTTTATAAGCTACAATAAGTTATTCCAAGAAAAAAAATAATATTAATACTAGACTTGTAGAAGAGGTCAACAGATGTCCATATAAATAAAAATCGGATCGATATATCCGATGCACCTTCTAGATTGCACAAAAATTCGAGTAGAATTTTACAGTCACGCAGAAAGAGAGCAGCTAAAAATATATGGGAATTTATTGAAGATGATATTAAAGTTATTATTTTGAAGTTCGGAAAGCAATAAAGTGGTGTAATAGGCAAGCAACTTATTAGCCATAAAATTTATTTTTACATATGGTATCTCTACTACAAACAAAAGACAATCGACTGACGTTCTGTTATGCACAGAACCGTGAATTCATTCGCTTTTCTGCTTCTTGCTGAATCGGTCGTGTAGTAGAACATACTAGTAACTTGTTGATTTTCATTTGCATCACTTCTAGTTTATAAATTTACCTTCTGAATTTTGTACGCGTTGAGAAATAAAGTAATCAAATGGTGACCCTTCTTTTATTTATATCTCCGAGACAATCTTTAACGAAAGCGCTTGGTAAGTATACACAATACACAACATACCGTCAAACATATATAATACAGTTAAAATACGTTAAAGTGGCATCAACAAAGATAGACCGAGAGGTTCTAGGTCCAAGTCCCAGATGCGATATATTAATTTTAAATTGTATATTTTATCTTAAATGATGAAAAATATGTAATTTGATTGTGTGCGTGTCCAAAGAGCGCGACAATAGCCCTTACGTAACTACAAGGATGCGGGCGCAGTGTGGAGGGGGTTAAAAAAATAAAGATTCGAATCGAGTCAACTGAATTGCTACTTACTACTTACCACTTAACCCACTGTCCACACGCGGACGGTGACTTAAAATTAACTGATAAATTTAGTTGACACTTATCACTGTCCTTGTTACTGGCTTCGTGTGACATAGCCATTACACTAGGAACTAGTATATAATAGCTACGATTTAAAAAATGTTGTAGTGTGGTAATGTTCCAAGTTTGTCAGATTGTAAATTATGAACAATACTAAAACAGATCCGTGAAAAATCACTTGATAAAAATAAATATACTTAAAAATAAAAGTATAGCCACGGCCGAGAATCGAGTTCCGATCAAACGCTTGGAAGGCAACTACGCTGACCATTACACCACCAATTATTCTAAGAACGGTGGCAGAAATTAAATTCATGTACCTACTGAAAATAAGAAACACGTATCTTTTAATTTTGGAATTAGATCAGAAAATATATATTTTTTAATAAATATTTTAAATTTTAAAATAATTACAGCGTTACGTATAGTTACGTACTCTGTACTCTGAAATCGTGTTGTTTAAAATAATACAAATTTCATTTGTATCAGTGGTTTTCTGCTATATAATAAAAACCTACCTAATGCCTGATACCAATGACTTGTTGACTTGGGTCGAAATTCGAAATTATCAGTGGTGACAAATTTACGTTACAACGCAAAAGTAACACATCGAAATTTGGACCCAACGAAATGCTTTTTTCTTATCGTTATATATTTTTCTTATTTTAAACATAATTTTTCCAAGACAATAATATCAATCCAAAAGAAAGCAATATCAATCCCTTCAGATTTCTGTCCGGAGTGTGGTGGGGTTCCCACCCAGCCTCTTTAAAACTTCTTTACGATGCCCTCATCCGAAGCCATCTTGATTTCGGATCTTGCGTATTTGATTCAATATCTTCTTCAAATTCTCATAAATTAGATAAGATCCAATCAAAGTCTCTTGGTCTTATTCTAGGAGCCATGCAGTCCTCCCTAATCCCCCCCCCCCCCCTGCATGTTTTTATTATTTTACGCATCATTTTTCCAAGCCAAGGAACAAGTTTTTTTTAATAAAATGCATTTTATTCTAAGTAATTGTTAAACGTGCCCATAAAATCATTATTTTTTTTTTATTGTGGTTATTACTGTAGTTTATATTGAAAAGCAAAACTAAAAAAATACTTTCTCAAGCTTACTAGATATACTTGGTACTTGAGCCTTAAATCCAAAATCAAAATTTGTAGAAAGCAGGTACTGTGCGATCCTCGTAAATGCTTCTTTATTAAATGATAATAATAACAATTATTTATTTCGGCACACGTATTGAGATATGTAAATCGAATAAACATCGGTGTTCGAAATATGAGCAACACAAATGAGGCCAATTGGGTACATTGAGATAACACGGGCTTCAGTTGTTTACAAGCGTTCGGCGGGTATAGATCTCCAAAGATTACTGCAAAATGCCTACATGATTGCACAAGTCGTTCTGGAAAAATAGAAAAAGCAATGGTGTAACCTTTCATCGGTTTTACCATACTCAATATACTGAAAATTGACCTTTTTATTGATAAAAAAAACTCAAAGAGCATTGGAAGTCGGCACGCGCCGTCGGCAAGAAATGCTCCTGTGCGTTTCGTTAGTTCGCGGTCGGAAAGATTCGGTCGACATCGACAACTGTTTTACCCCCCTTCGTACTTCACACCCGGGAACAACTTTTTCGAGTGATTTTTCACGGTACGTTGACTCTATTTATATACATCTATGGGCATATGGGGATAATAATGATCTAATATTACCCATAACATATGACTAATAGATCTTATGTCAATGGCATCACACGTAATGAATTTATGAGGTCTATTCACATCTACCAGCACCGCGCAATACAGAACAGGATACTACATACACGACAATATTAGCTGTCTACATTATCTATGAACATATTCATACCATCTACCAAAAAATTGATTAAATTTGTTTTTTTTTGCTCTATTTCACAAATCTGAACTCTATAACATATAAATATATTGGTTACACGGTGGAAATCGTTTAATACAAAAACCGTTAATAATAATAACCGGAAAAAGTCCGGTCCCGATTTATTTAAATAATTATTATTTAATGTTGAAGGTCCGACCCTGAACCGAGGGCAGGTGATCCAGATAATTTATTTTTTTAATAAACTGTACACATTAAGAGATAACAGACTGAGAAGAACATTACATGTTTTAATTATACATAATATATTTCACGGCGTTATACAATCAGGAAGTTGAGTCAACGCTGTCTGAAGATCCAATATTTCCTATTATTTTATTACTGGTTGTCTGTCACCGTAAAAAAAAACAGAATGTAACTTGACATGCCAAGACGAAAACGGAATCCCTAAAAATTACACATTTCAATTAGATGTAGAAAAAAAGAATCGCATTACTGAACTATTTCCGCATTTTTAATATATTTTACAAGATGACTCTGGACAGCTCCACAGAGCGAATACTGGATATGTTATTTTTTCCGATAGCGTGTTATAAAATTAATTTAAATAATAAAAGTAAAAAATCTAACTGTTCAGATTTTTTTTCGATCAAAAAATTCGTGATAAAAATAATAATAATAATAATAATATTAATAATAATAATAATAATAATAATAATAATAATAACAATAACAATAACAATAACAATAACAATAATAATAATATTTATTTGATGCACACGCTATTTAACAAAAACATTTAAGAATGCTTTGACTGCCCAACTAGCAGTGGCGGCTGGTGACTTTTGAGTGAGCTAGAGTGGTAAGATTAAAAAATATGACGTTATTGATGTTGTTGACACTGAAAATATTTTTTTTAAAAAGTTACCTTTTTTGCAAAGAAATTGCTGCCCTAGCTTCAACAACATCAATAACATCATATTTTTCAATCTTAGCGCTCTAGCTCACTCAAAAGTCACGAGCCGCCACTGCCAACTAGGAACAAATCCCGTTTTAGGACTGTCAAATTGGAAAGATTGTCAGAAGGGAAAAAAGCTAGTATTGACATAGTATGGAAATATAATATAACTCAGGGATGCAGCCCGAAGAGGATCCAGTTAAGATCTTTTCCCAGGGAGCGCAAATAATGAAATATAAATTCAGTCAAGTAAATCAAACCATGAGATGGTAATAGTAGTAAGGCCAAAGCGCCGCAGTACTAGTTAGATAGAAAAGATGAAGGGTATTATACAATTCCTAGGATGTTATACGCCCTAGATAGATAAAGGATTATAAAATAGTCTCACTGGCTCCAGACGGTTGGGAGCAGTTGGGACTCTTGTGGGGTAGTCATATAAAAAAGTTTATTTTTAATTTATTTATTTTTTAATCAATATTGATGTTTAAATTTAAATACCCATATTTTTTTTTCTCAAAACAACTCTTATGATGAAATGTTATCTTTTTCTTTTACATGTCTTTTCGGTTTCATGTTTCATTTTAAGAGTTATTAATATTGTTTTCGATGATGAAAAATATATTACGATGGGGTTTATAGCTTCAATAAGTTGTTCCAAAAAAGTAATTTATAATGATATTTTAAACCTGAAAATATTTTTGTGCCCGCTACTGTATGTCCAATGTGTAAAAATACTTTATAAAGTGTGTAATAATACTTTTTATCTCATTAAAACATTTTTCTGTCCGCTACTGTATGTCCAATGTGAAAAAAAAACTTTAAAAAGTGTGTAATAATACTTTTTTTATCGCATTAAAAAAGGTAATATCTATATAAGCATTTAATTGTAAATACAAAATAGAAGGAGAGTAGTTGCCAAAATGATTAGCAAAGCTAATAGGCACATGAAAAAAAATAGCAAAAGCCAATTTTTTGTTTGCGGTTTTAATTAGTTTATTTTAAAAAGTCAGTAAATACAGAACGTTAATTGGTTCATAATGTATTACGTTTAAAAAGATAACAAAAAATAATGCTCGGAAAAATACATCTTGTTTCCAGCCGATGAATGAGGTTCTTGTTGGGACATTACTCTGGTTTGCATTCATATTATTTAATGGTCAAATATTGCTTTGAGAATCGATACTAGGTAGATATAACGATTTTTAAAAAAGCAATATCTTTGTTTCCATCGCTTTTATTTTTTATATGCTTCTTGCCGACCGGGTTTCGCTACTAGCGTAGCTTCTTCACGGCAGTATACTACTAAACTATGATACACAAACATGAGTTTGTAGGTTGGTCTTATTACAAACCCTGAAAGTTTCATTCCGTCACTAGTCGTATTATTAATATGGTATACAAAAGACAGATCTTCAACATACGCGTACATAATTATAATATGCACCAATACACACAATTCTGAGTGTGTGTGTTGTTTGTGTCAACTCTAATTGGGCGACATATAATAAGTGGGAATTTCTTTATACGACCCTCGGAACAGGATGATTGGACGGGCAAAATTTAAAAAAAAACTGTTAAACTATCAATTTTATATCAATTTTTTTCTTTATCAGTAAAGTGGCATGCGTGTAACAGAAAAAAATTATTGCAACGGAGCTCTTAGTGGAAAAAAAGTATTAAAAATGCATAAAACCAACGCATTCACTTTTATTTTAATACCACACGATCGCCCAAACTCCCAACTCCGGTCGTTTGGGCCATCATGCAGGGGGTAGTTCGTGCGCGTGATCGCTCCGATGGCGAACTAGTTGGCCCAACTTTCAAACTAGTTGAAACAAACCGGCCCTCCACACATCGGCCAATCAGTTTACGCTCGGCAAGCAGTTGCAACGAACATGCCATCTATAGAATGGTATTCAATTTGGGAGGCGGGTATGGGTACCGCCGCCCTGTGAACCATTTATTGGATAACCGACCTCTACCATAGGTCACCCAAACTAGTTGAAACAAACCGGCCCTCCACACATCGGCCAATCAGTATACGCTCGGCAAGCAGTTGCAACGAACATGCCATCTATAGAATGGTATTCAATTTGGGAGGCGGGTATGGGTACCGCCGCCCTGTGAACCATTTATTGGATAACCGACCTCTACCATAGGTCACCCAAAGTAGTTTGGTGACTTAGCAGAGGTGCCCGGGTATATAGGGGGATGAACTTTGTCCAAGTCTTGGCTATAGATTGGTCGACCCATCAACTGCGTAGCGGCCAGATGGGGAGAGGCCGGTTGAAGAAGATCCTTTGACCCCTCCAGCCGGGCTCTCTCAACCCATCGCCTTCCACTGCAGTGAGAGAGATGGATTTATTCATCCGTTACTTCTGGACACACTAACCCCCAGAGTCCTACCCACCGCTTATACCTTTTTCCTTCCCAGAACTTCCTCCTTTCCTTTCCTTAAAAAAACCCTCCAAACACCATCCCCAAAGATGATATAGGCCTTAAGGGAAATTATTTTCCTCAGGGCCTCCTATGTGGAGTTAATGTAAAAAAAAATGTTATAATTGAAATATGTTTAAATTGACGAATAATACCCAAAATGCATTAAGCATATTATGCAAATATTAATAATAGTGGAATAATTTTTATAGCGCTCTTTTTTGGCACGAATTTATTTCAATTATTTCTCCTTCCGATTTATAGTTAACATCCACCATCTTCGTTTCGACCTATTTTTTTATTTATTTTGCGTCGTCTATATACTTCTACATAATATTTGTAGGCGCTGACAAGATACAGCGCGGGCGCAGTTATCACTTCGACAACTTCCATGATAATGAAAGTTTCGAGTGCGGAGTTGGAACGTTGGCCGATCGTGTGGCAGTACCATTATATTCTCGAATTCGTACAGAGCCGAGAGTACCCACCTCATGAGAACAACACGATTTATTCATAAAAGCGCCTAATCTTTTTTGACCCATTAAAAATTGCGATAGCGCAATAATTTACTGTTTTCTACTTGGTGACAACATCACAAAGCGCACGTTAACACAGTTAAGACTGTTTCGTAAGAATTATTACTGGTAATGGTTTTTTGTAGAGAATTATCAACAATATTTTGAAGTTATTGCAGACAGACAGAAAAGCGATAAAGTTGTTTTCTCATAAAATCTTTATTGTTAAGACATGTGCAAGGTCACAACAATTAAAATAGTGAAAAAAAACAGTTATTATTACGAATTTATTTTTATAATGAACTGATTCGTTCTTAGAGAGACAATGAGGCATCAACTGCGCGGCCTATTTCTTACAAAACAGAATTTTGGATTTGAAAAACTCACCCGAACCGAATGATCTTTTTTTATGAAAGGGTATAGCAAATATCTAGTAGGGATTAGAAGTACTTATTTTTTTATTTTTGTTTGAATAATGAAATATAGGGCACAAATTTTTTTTTTTAAAGACTTTAGAGACAACTTTAGCAATTATGTGAGGGTTATCAGTAATAATTTTTTTTAAACTGCCTCGTATACTTTGAAAAATAATAAATTATAAAAATTAAAATTAAAAAGTGGTAAAATAAACATTATGTTGGAATACAAATTTGCTGTGCATAATTTAAAATGTCGAACCGAAAAAACGTTTTTTTTTTAATGTTTCTTATTTTAATTTTATTTTGTGTAATCGTATTTATATAGCACACATGACAATTTAAAAAAATATAATAAGTTGCCACTAAAATCATGAAAAAACGATTTCTTTAGTGGCATATATTTCAGCATTTCAAAGAGAAATAAATAAAATACTTCTAATCCGTACTAGATATTTTACTATGACTTTATTTTTAAAAATATATCATTCCGTTTGGGTTGGTATTCTGGCCTTAAATCCAAAATTAAGTTTTGCACGAAACAGGCCGCGAAGCCGTTTATATAACAGTTAAAACAAGCCGTCGAAATTCATCTTTTGCTGAGCCACAGTGTGACTTATTTTAAGGAACGTGAAAAATTGAAGAACAGCAAAAGTTAGGTTTATTGCAGACACGAGCATAAATTCACCCGTTACACCAAATGAAAGATAAACAGAATCCTACCTTATGAGATCAAGTAGCGTATCCGCCGTCAAGACATCCCTGGGCGCGGACGCCTTTGAAGTAGTGGAAGCCCTCGCACCGACTCCTGGCCTGATGACCGTCACCAGGATGATACCAAGTATCACAGCGCACACGGTGGTCGTCATGTAGAACAGAATAGCCCTGGCTCCGATCTTCTTACTCATGCTGAGGTCGAGAGACCCGATGGCGGAGATTACGGAAGACACGAGGAGCGGTATAATCAGACACTTGAGCATCCGCAAGAACAGTTCTCCAGGGAACTGGAGGTACATGACGTCGCGCTCGCTCCATTTGCCCTGGGACGCTCTGAGGCAGGAGCCGGTGATTGTGCCGAAGACCACGCCGCAGATGGTCAGTATGGTGAGCAGGTTTCTCCTGAGGAACCCGTGAACGCCGGTCTTGCGGTTCCATCGTCGCTGCGTCTCCGCTATGGCGTCGTCTGCCATTGTTACGTCCGATCAACTGGAAGGAAGACAGAAAAAACGTTAATCATAAAGCAAGAACTATTGTTTATTTTTTTTATTAACTAATATTTAATATATATTTTTTAAATATAAAACAAGGATGATATCCAAGACTTGCAAAGAAACATGCACGTTTTTAATGAGTTTTAATTTAGAATGTGACAAATAATTCTGAACTAATGAATAAACATCTAATGCAAGTAGCTGAGTAAAGGTAGTACATAATAGTGGTTCGAAACGGCTCGGTTTAGTGAGCCGGATCACTAAATCAGCTCTTTGTAGTGTACCGGTTCGGTGATCCGGCTCGTTTGAACGACGGTTCGCGTCCTCCCGCACCATGCCCTCTCCCGCGCTCCATTACCAATCCTAAAGACGTCCTTAAGACGCTCTTACACGATACTTTTTTCGTCCAGTTTTCATGTGGATTGTCTTTACAGAGAGCTGATTTAGTGATCCGGCTCACTAAACCGAGCCGCTTCGCCCACCACTAGTACATAAATTAAAAGTAGAACAATGGCAAATACGTATTATATATTATGTATACTACATGGCTACATCTAGGTTGAACAAGAACAATTTGTTTGTAACATTGGCTAGGAAAACAGACGTTTTTCGTCTTCCTGTGTTTAAAAATAGAAATTAACTGCATAAGCAAGCATCTGCATATACGAGTATATATATATTTACAATGTGTGTTTCGCGCTTATACCGCGAAACTTAAAATGATTATTTATGAAAATATCATTTAAAAAAGGCTCAAATGAAAAGATAGAATAGCTACCTGCTGAACTGGACACTAACATTGACTATTTCGACAACCGTCAAATATTTGAAGTACGGTGACATCTACAGTTTCTATATATTAAAAAAAAATTACTTAGTTTCTATTTAAAGGTTTTGCATGTATGTGACTTTAGTAATAATTTAAGTTAGAAGCATAATTATAAGAACAGTCAGTAAGTAAAGCATATTATTATAATAAAAGTACAAAGTCACAGCATTCACAGTCCTCCTCATTAGGGAAAACTGTTCTGAGGTGGCCTGCACTTTTTTTTTTACTAATTATCCATTTATCTTAATTTGATTTTATGTAGTTTGCAAGTTCATAATCACTCAGATTCATCAGCCATGTTTTGACTCTATTTTTAAGAATATTAATTTCTGTAACTTTTGAAAATTGATTTGGTACCGCATTATAAAGTTTTGCACCATGAAATTTAACATTCCTCTCTCCAAAATATGTATTAAATTTGGGTATAACCAGTATGTTTTGGCTTACTGCCCCGGTTGTGCATTTATGTTCGGCAGTGGAGTATTCATATATAAGAGTATTTAAAAAAAGTTTAAATAAGACATCTTTTGAGTAAAGTTTTTAAAAATTTCGCCCGACGTAGTTCTAACCGGGACTTTTAGAATTGTCTTTATTATTCCTTTTTGGACTATGTTGAGCCGTTCTGTGTGAGTGCCCGAGGCAGATCCCCAACCGGTTATCCCGTACTCAATTCGTGATTGACACAAAGCATAATAAACTCTTTTAATATCTATTAATTGATAAACTAAAGTTTTTAAGACAAGATTTTTTTTGTGCATAGCGCAAAGGGTGAGAATTATTTTTATAAACAATAATTATTAGCCTGAAACACTCATCCAAATTGAAAAAAACCTTCCGAGAAAAGATAAATGTCGCCGACAGGACTCGTACCTGCACCCTTCTGATTTTCACCAATAAAATGTAGACATAATTTGTCTCGACGCTATCTATTGAGGGATTTAGCCGTTACAAGCCTTTCTCATACTAATAAAGTTGGTTGTTTACAGGTGAAATATAATAAAAACAGTAATTATTGAATGAAACACTAGTATATATTGATTAACTTGGCGGGTTTGCGATAAGCCGACGTAGCTCAACGGTAGAGCATCTGACCGGCAATCAGAAGGGTGCAGGTTCGAGTCCTGTCGGCGACATTTATCTTTTCTCGGAAGGTTTTTTTTTCAATTTGGATGAGTGTTTCAGGCTAATAATTATTGTTTATAAAAATAATTGTTATCTTTTAATATCGTTTATGTTGAGGATATTACGGATATTTCTAAAGAAGTACATGTACTTGGTGAGTTTTTTTGTAATAACGTCGATGTGTGAGTTCCATCTGAGATGTTCATCAATTTCAATACCCAGATATTTAAAGCTATTAGAGTGCGCTATAATGGGACAGAGGCATTATAGTCCTCGATTATGTTGAAAGATTCCTTGGCATTTATTTTTGAGGGCTTAGTCATCAGTCGGCTGTCATCTGGCTGTTATAGAAAATGTCAGATATTTTGTTTTATTGACATTAAGGCTTCTCTCTGACGGTCCGGTGAGGAATGAACATTTCACTCGCTACTGGAGACACTGCGCAGAAAAGTCCCACAATGGACTGCGTTGCAAACCGTTACCTTACTTTAGCAAACATGACTTTTCTGTGCAGTGTCTGCAGTAACGAGTGAAATGTTCATTCCTTACCGGACCGTCAGAGAGCAGCTTTAGTGTGAGAGAATTTCTATTAAGCCATTTTTCCAGAAGACCATATTCCGCTTCTTTGTAGGTATTTTTCCAATCTCTTTCATGAAATAAAATTACTGTCATCAGCAAAACTAATGATTTTTCCTCTCATTTGTAGGTTGCAGATATCATGGTCGTCGATTTTTCCTGTTAGCAGTATTATTTTCCTGCTGTTAGATTAGATTAGACTATCTCCCTTTTCTCCGCACTCAGTTCTAATTTGTGCAAAATTTCATCATAAGCTTTTATATCAGTTATACAAATAAATCAACTCTTGTTAATCATGGGTTAGTTGCTTCATTCATAATACGTCCCAACACAAGCTCCATTGATAAATCCGTTATATTAAATACAAGCACACGCTCAACTTATTGGAATCTATTATATACCCTCCATTACCTTAGTGAGTGCGTTTAAATATAAGTTTGCCATCAGCAAGTGCCGCTAGCACATAAAACACACTTTACAATTCTTTGAAATAAATTAAATAAAAGCCCTACAGTAGCAATAGACAGCCCGCTCACTCGATAGAGAAGATTATCTCCACATTTTTTCACCTCTAACCACAGTTGTCACAGGAAGATGGAGAAATATTCCCTGACACTGTGCACAAAAGTTTTACAATACGATATATATGCAATCTATCAACATATGAAAACAATGTAAGAATTTTGATTCCACTGAAAAAAGGTGGAATAAAGTTGTGAAATGTTTTCATTAACGGGGAGAGGGACGTCGGAGAGTTATTATTTATTAATTCAAAATAATGATAGTATTATTACGCAATACGATAAACATAATGTTTTAAAATAGAAAAGTATGTTTAATAATTTTTTGGTGCGTTTTTTGTAAATAAACGTAACCAAAAATTTGTAGTCCGCATTTCAAAAAAAAAAACAATGTTTTATTACAACTTTTCTCCACTTTAAAAATCATATTCGTATTTTAAATATTTCGTAAAACATACAATGGGACGGTCAGAAAAAAGTCATATTTCTGATTAGATTTTGATAAATGCTAAGCCTATGTAAATTTATATAATATTTAACAAATATTTTTTTATTTAAAAACATTATGTTTATCGTATTGCACTATAATATTATCATTATTTTGAATTAATAAATAATAACTCTCCGAGGTCCCTCTTCCCGTTAAACTCATTACGATGGAATTCCACCAAGAATCGTAAATATCTAATAAGTAAGATAAACAGTGTCTTACCCTCCATAGCTTTTCTATGTAATTCTGTCATACTGTTGTTGTTCTACTGGCATTCACACATGCCCAAGTAAACTTATTTGAGATTATCTGTCTATCTATAACAATATAAACGAGAATATCTCAAGATATTAGTTTATTTTTTATACAAATCAAGAATTTTGCACCCTTGACCTTCAAAACAAGTTACGTGAGATTAAAGCAGAATTTTTGTACTTCTTGATTAACTTATGCACTTTACGTTCAAAATAAGAGGAAAATTACTGAGTAGGAGTAGAGGTAGGGGTAACACGTCACAACCTCAAAACTTTACTCCAAACCATTCATAATTCCGGGCAACGCCGGGAACTTGATATAATTATTTACATATAGCGGAGGCTCAACACAAAGAACTTCTTGAATAGTGGTTTCAATTACACACTTATTTCAATAAAGACACCTAGATAACTCAAAGAAGACATTTTCATTTCCGTCTTTATCGAATCATAAAATATGACTTTTATATTTTTGATTTCATTACTCGATGACGAAAAGCAATAAGTACCTGCAGGTTAGAGGTGAAATAAAGTTAATCAAATTCCATTGAATCGGATTCTCTTTTTAGGTTCATTTCTCAAAATGATTTGATTTTTTCTCCTCCTAAAAGAAATAAAATGTAATGCGAGAGTTTCAAGATAAAATCATAAAGAAGATGAAAAGTCTTAAATGTGAAAAATTTATAATCACGTTGGGGTCACCAATGTACAAACTATGGATGTACATGTAAGGTTGACTCTATTGTGAAGGGAGGTATGAAAACAGCTCAAATGTTATAGATTGATTTATTAAATACTGATATAACTGATGTGTACCCGGCCTTGCTCCGGTAAAATAATTGATTTGACAGCGAAAGTACTATCTCCAAATAAAGAAACATTCATTTGAATATTTTATTTCATTCCAAACTTTTATTTTTTCAAAATATATCTAAATCATAAAGTTCTTAAGTAGGTACCTACTAGTGTTATCCATTTTGAAAATATTCTACCCAAAAAAAACTTGTTCTTTTGAATATGCAATCTGTGGCTAACTTGAGTGTTATATCTATGGGCTAACCTAAATAAAACATGGCCGGTTAAATGTTTTTTCATAAAAAATTTAAAACGTTATAGCAACAGTATTGGATTCGATTAAAACTACTCTCTAAACCTTCCCGGCACTAATAAGAACAAACTGTCTTATTTTCATCGAAACCGGTCCAGTATTTTCGGGAAAATCGAGGACAAACAAACAACAAACAAACTTACATTAATTTTTATATATATAGATAAATACACTCTCTGTTAACAAAATTTATATGATATTAGAAGTTTTGACGCGGCGCGTGCGGGGAAACGAGGCAAGGAGCCCGGGTCTGTAGGGCGTTGTGCTTAGATCCGTATGTATTTAGAATAATGTTTCCCAAGTTATATTCTTAACAACCTCCGTAGTCGAGGGGTGAGGTCATCGTCTACGAATCCGAAAGTCGCGGGCTCGAATCCCGGTGTTCAAAAGTAATTTTAATTTATTTAATAATTATAACAAAGCTAAAATGATACATGATAAAAAATTAAACCAAAAAATCATTCATTCTAAATCTAAAAATGTTACGATTCAACCATTATTAATTGAATTGTTTTTGTGTTTAATTCGTAGAATTCCATTTTATTTTTTTTTATTTAATTTAAATCAAATTTAATTGCATTCAAATTGATTTACATTTAATTTCTAAAAAAAAAAGCTGTGGTTAGGCCACGTTGAGACGACTTATTTATATGAGATAAATAGGACGATTCAATAATAAAGAATGTATTATCACAATTCTTTACTCAGTAAATCGGTTTTACAGGTAATAAATCATTTTATGCACCATAAAACATGAAATTTGTAGGGGGTAAATAGAATCATATAAATAAAACATCCCAACCACGGTTTTAAAATGGATTTGAATGCCGAAAAAGCTGTCACAATCATAAAAAAAAACTAAAGTACTTGCAGAACTTAATAATAACATTATTAATTGTGATTTATCTTAAATAAAAAAATTGGAATATATCCTAAAAAGTGCGCTTCCATTAATGTTTATCCGGCATCGTATTCGGGTGGCATCGGCGGGAAAGGTTTTATTTTTCATAATCTGTCTTTCAACTTGCTGATTTCAGCGCAATATTATTCTCTTTCATAAAAAGAGAATTTCCGGGACATTTAACAATCTGAAATAGTGAATAAGTCCTAGGGGCGTCAGTCCGCTTTAAAAAAATCGTCAAATCGTTCTTTCCCAACGAAAAAATACTGTGAAAGGATTTGAGTTAATTTTGATCCGTGGCTCAATCAAATACTCGCAGATTAAGAATAATTAAATAGACTGATTAGATTTGAATGCGTTCATTCCGAAATACTAATTGATTGAGAGAATTTAATCTGATTAGTCTTAAGTAGTTATTTTAGGACAATCTAGAAAGAGTCTGATATTTTCTTAACCCTTGAAGACTAATCGTTTGTCAATATGACTAACACTTACGATCTGTCAAGCGTCACCAAATGCATTTTGCATTTACGAAAATTTCGAAATGTGTTATCTTATAAAATAATTGATTAAAAATAAAATTGTGAAATAAAGTATCCATTTTTTATTTATGTTTTTTAAAGAAAGACAAACTTTCCCGGATTACGAATAACCTGACATTATTTAAAAATCTCCTACTACCGTCACAGTAGGCATAAAATGTTGCTGTATCGTAATGGAGGACGTAAAAATATGGATATACCATCTCTAACTTTTGAGATAAAAAATAGAAAACTTTAAAATTTATAATTAATAAAAATTATAAAACTTTTGTGACATGAATCTAATCATTTTAACAAAACAAAAGTTTTGTTTTTATCTCCTTCTCTACAATTGACATAAAAATAATAATTCTCTTATAAAATATTTTTAAAAAAATTCCAGCGAAAAATATAGCTTAAAATTACATACATGTGTTCATTTAGACTTAGATGAAGGTACGTCGATTCTGGGAATATAATTATAAGTAGAATTAATAAATCGTTATTTTTAAAAGTGAATAAAGAATCATCCCGTAGAAATCCCCTGTTTCGTTGGTACCATTGGAACGACGTCACGCGTTTATTCGCCGATAAATGATTTCTGGAAATTCATTGTGTGTGACCGTATGAAGCTTGTGTTACGTCACACGGTCCCGCACCGATACCGGCCATGTTAGTGGGCTTTAAACAATCAAACTTTGAGAATTAATTTAACTGAATAAAACGAACTTAAAAAAATACAGGTGTTTTAATTAGAAAATTAACATTTACTTAAAAAAATCAAAATTGGACTGTTGTTAGTTATTACCACATTTATGTAACCTGTGTTCTCAGCAGACTAGCCACAAAGCGCGTTCACTCCCTGCAAGCTATCGTCGGCGGCTCAGTTGGCACGGAGAACTAGCGCGATCAGCGCATTCATCAGAGAGATACAGCATAAAATGCACGCAATGTTAGTCGAAACGACTAAGAATATTCTTATGGGGTTAAAATATATCTGAGGTAGTACGGATAAATTACACCTGTGGCTGTTTCTAATTACATTCATATTCTATAACAAAGTAGAAAAAATAAGAAATCTATATGCTCACGGCGCTGGTAAAGCTAACAATGAATTCAGAAATAAAATAATAAAATAAAATAAATATTACCTACGTGAGAAAAGCCCTGGAATTTTTTTATGATGATCAAAAAAGGTTTTTTTACGATAAAGTTACATTTTCTACCGTTCGAAGGATGTATCAATACAGTCCTTTCATAATGACTTATAACCTGTCTTGAGTGTAATATGTGAATGTGCCGTTTCTGTAATAACATACGGATTTCTTGATTCATTTCTCCCTTCTCGTCCTTGACAAGGACACCCTCATCTCTCCCTTCACCCCTTCCCCTAGCTTCCCCTAAGTTACCCTTCCTCCCGCCTACCCCTCAGGAATGCGGAAGTGAAAACGTTAGCCTAACGGTGCGTTTTCTAAGGGGAAACTTCCGGTTTCCCACCCTAGTTTCCGGAGAATATTACTATTTGTCTTCGCAGCTTCATGGCTTAATGACACTGCTAGCTGCCAGTCTGACAGTATACCGTGGTGGAATGTGCGAGTCTTGTCATACTTGATGCAATTCGTTAAATAGTATTTCACTTTTTTTTTAAATTATTAACATCCCCGAGTTACAAATAACAACACGAAGACATCCCTCATCTGCAAATAATATGTTAGTCTTTCTCATAATTATAAAGTATTTTTTCTTAGACCCTGTAACGGGTTAACCAACCCATCCCGTTTCTTGTCTATGATATTGAATATTACAAAGAAAAAACAACCATCATCCTTATTTGAAAAGAAGAATAAGACTATCTGCCCACGGTGTATATTTCTTGAGGCCAACTTCAGACTTCATTCTTCAGCACCACAGCACAGACTGTTCCACACCACAACAACTAATTCAAGCGGCCATGGAAATTCAGAAAGATCCCTTTATGTTCATATTAGCCGGGTCTGAGATGCACAATACCTGAATCACGTACATGCTCCACGATATACCTACATGAAGAAGTCATTTTGATAAATGTATTTACTTTGTTACGAACCGATGTAGTTGTAGTTACTTTTATGCTACATTATTTACCATTTACTTTTATACCATTTACTTTTATACCATTTACTTTTATACCATTTACTTTTATACCATTTACTTTTATACCATTTACTTTTATACCATTTACTTTTATACCATTTACTTTTATACCATTTACTTTTATACCATTTACTTTTATACCATTTACTTAGATAACACATCATAATTATTTTTAACCGTTGTTGCTTATACTCATGTACGTGTATCAACGTCTCTTTTAATATATGATAACTTAAACCACCTTTCCATCTACTCTTGTCTTTTGTACCTTTATCCCACTCCTATGTTCCCCTCCACCCTCCCCTCCCCCGACTGACATAGTTAAGCCAACTGAATTAATACTGTATATTGTCACACTTTACTTATATTATTTATCATCGGCAGTAGAAAATTTATAACTGGCATGATTTTTTTTAATTATAGGTATATGTAAATTGTGGATTTGCTGTTAATTTTCCCAAAAATAAATAATATAAAATAAAATGTAGAATCCCGGTTTTAGCTCTGTTAAGTATCTTTCAATTCGTTATTTCATAATGACGTGGCGCCCATTTAAATATCGAGACGATCTTTTTGTAGTCTACAATGAATTGAAAATGTAAACCTACCTAGATGATAATTGTTCAACCCTCATTTAATGTTAAATTAGTAATTTATCAATCCATCTTCGAGATTGGTACACCCCTGATGATATTGACAATTTTATAAGATTTTTAATTATTATTTAACGTAACTTTTCAACAACCATTGTTACACAACATGCTCTTTAAAATAAACCTTTGTTTTAATGAATTATTATTAAGCAATAAGATCTAGTAATAAGATTTAACTTGACGATTCATTCAAGCATCTGTACAACTCCATCCTAACCTGCGCGGCGGCATTATTGGATGGGGGGGGGTGATCGCCTCCAATAATTGGCCCACTGCTAAAGGCACAGAAAGCAGTAATCAGAGTCAGCACTAGGAAACATTTCAGGTATCCTAGTGCATTTCTCTATAAAGATTTTAATGCTCTGGACGTGCGATGAAGTTTCACTAAAAAATCATCACAAATATATACACAAAAATATGGAATACGAATATTTAACCGAGCGAAAATTTATACCGCATGATACATAGTATTAACAATAATTTTAAGAAGAAAAATACAGAATATACATATGTTAAAAATATATACATAAGAATAAAAAATATAAAAGTGAAAAGTACAGGGAAAGTGGATAACGGTAACTATTAGATTTTTATGACACAAAATTATAATTTAAAAAAAACAGCTATTGTGGTATCTACATAGAGTACAATGAGTAGGTTATTATAAATACAAGTATAAATAATAAGAATAACATCGCAATAAAAAATTATAATAAAGTAGGTAAATAATAAAAAATAGCTAAAAAATCCCGGCGCAAACTGTGTGTTGAGGAGTGAATACAATCAACAGTAAGTTTAATTATGATCGAAGCGCTGACAAACAGCTTTAATACAGTTATATTTGTATGTTGATATCCTTTCAATATTTATAGCCTCGTCCAAAACATATTTATTACCAAGTACATGCAGACGATTCATTATGGAATTGAGTTCAGCGTTTGATCCTATATTGTTATAAAGGCTATTAAGATTAGATTGAAGTAACAGACAGTCCTCGATATTATCAATAATTCTATATATCTTCATATCATCAGCAAACATTAAAATGAGAACACGGGTGAATATGTTTGTTACGTCGTTTACGAATAAATTAAAAAGTATGGGACCAAGATGCGAACCCTGGGGTACGCCACTGGTAGCTTCGAACATGTAGGATAAATGATCATTGATACAGACAGTTAACTGACGCCTAAGTAAGTAACTCTCAAAGTTTCAAAAGTATATTAATGAGAATTTTATGACATAAACTTGTATAATAATACTACCTCACTTTAAAACGGCAAGCTGTTCAATTTGCGTACTAAAAAAAACAACCTATCCGTATTAACCGCCCGTCCTTTGGGTTATTATTCAAAAAGTAGGTAAAAAAAACATCGAATTTTTTTTTATTAGATTTTGCAATAACAATACGTGTTGCTAGTGACATAACTTGTATTGGAGAGACAAAAATATCCGAACAACTTCGGCAGACCTCGAAATACTAAACGAGATGATGGAGGAAAAAACTTGACGTATACGAATGTCTAGTGGGTTTCGGATATAGCTTTTTTTGTACCTGAACGTACGGAATACGGCTGTTACCTTCGGGCGATAAAATAGCGGCCGTATCACGTACGTTCGTATGGGTAGGGTGGTTAATACCGCTCGAGAGCGAGTCCGAAATGAATTCCATACGTGCGTTTTGAATTCAGAGCCTATGGTACTTTTTGTTCTAAGAAATAGTTTATACAATGTGGCAATAGTGGCAAACCGTGGAAGCGTGCAAACCTCTGGGAATCTGTTAGCTGCCCGGGTGCGCGCGACTATGTGATTTGTTAACAGTATTTTGCAAACATCAATAGATTTTTTCCTGTGATCATTGCGACACAGACGCTTTAATGAATCACCAAATTGTATCTTGTTACTAAGTCGCTAATCTCTGGTGTAGCGATATGACGCATTTCTTTTAAATCTAGGAAAAATATGAATAATTATTGAAAATATCAACGTAGGATTTACAGATGAGAGAATTTTTTTCTCTTCGATTTCTCGCAATGAGATAGGCCACGAACCGCCACTGCTAGTAATAATGATAAATATCTTTAGATAAAGGTAATTAATAGAATAGATAAGTATGTAGAGAAACAATAATCTTTCAGATTACTCTGAACAAGTAGTAGATTAAAATCAATTGAGTTGTAACCTGTAAGTACAATTATGATTGATCGATTATGTCAAAACTATGCGATATACATGGCTTTTCGAATCTAGCCACCAAGTAGCCATTTATATAAATTTGAATAAAGGATTTCAATATAAAGTGGTTTTATTGAAACCGACAAAATCAAAAATAATTATGCATTATTTACTGGTAATTTAAATAAGTGCATGACCTAGAGGCATATTCTGGTTCTCTTTTTTCCTTAGGATTAGACATTTTACTTAACTGCGATTCCGACTACATATAATCACAATACATTTTTAAAGTAGTTTGTGCTATAATTATAACAGTATTATTTAAAATTATGGGTGTATCACGCGTGTAATTTATTGCTAATTACTTTTCACGTGTATTTTATCTGACATTTCAGGCTTTTCGTTAATTCAGCTCATTTAATAGCATTATTATGCGACAAATGGCTCACTAATAATGTTTAAAGTCGATACTTACATAATATTGAGATTTTTTGTTGTTAAAACTACGCAAATATCGATATTTTTAAAGAATATCGTCCGCGGAATGACAGCTGTCATCCGAGAGATTTCAAAACCTTTTCGTAACATAAAGACTGTACTCCCTTACGCCGCGTATATACGCCCTCACTTAGAATATTGCACACCGATATGGACACCTTTATACCAAGACCATATTGAAAGAATCGAAAGCATTCGACGTAAATTCTTTACACATATAAATTATAAATTTAATATACACTTTGCAAATAATACCGAAACCTTAAAATTTCATAATTTCATCACGCTTCAAACGCGATGCTTTATATGTGATCAAATCTTGTTGTTTAAAATTATGAATAATGACCTGGATTCGCCAGAGCTCAACAACTTTATAAACATTCACATACCATCAAGACCAAACCGATAAATAGATTTTTTTCATTTGCCCAGATCCAGGACCAATCTCAGGATAAATTCACCAGTTCCCCGTATTTGTACCCAATATGACGTACAATTTCGACATTCTTCACAATACCCTTTCAAAATATCGAACCGAAGTAATACGTACGACCACAAATTGATGCATCGAAGTATAAAATGCATCGAAAGCATCTCCTGTCCCAATCCTATCTACCTCTTCCTCTCCCCCCTTCCTTCTTATTTCGTTTTTTCTTTACCTTGTTAGCTTCTTAAATAAAATATCTGTATTTAACTACTATTAGCACAAGACACTTGTTGGTTTACCTTTTATTAATGTAAATATATTTGCATTAAAAGCTGTTTGTTTCTTACAAATAAATAAATAAATTTCAAAACAATTTCGTTCTCCGTTAGTTTAAAAAGTTTGACGTCTCTATGAAGCACACATTAGCAGTGAGTTAGTTATGGTATGTTATTGCAGTGTGCTATTTGCAGTGCGTTATTTGCAGTGTTTTATTTTTGCAGTGTGCACTGACAAGTGTGCAACAGTAACAGGTCTCCGTCTGCAAATAAACTCGTAAAAAGCATCTGTCGCGAATATTTCGCAGATGCACATTCCGCGGCGCATTTTTGTCGGCTTCATCCGTGACGTCTGTACTACATGCAGTCCTTCCACTGGGAGCTGCGTTGAGATCTCTCTTTCTGTTGCATTCCGAAAGAGGGAGAGGTGTCGGCGGAGTTGTCAGCGGTAGATCGTTAATACAGTAATATTGTAAACAAAAACCTGACTATTCTAGGCAAATAATAACGCGTTCCGCAGTATAAAAAAACAATGTATTAATTTCATGCACTGGCATCAGAATTAATAGACTTGCACTAATTACGATTTCGAAAACTAGAGGCAATAATCACGTGACACCCAATTTAACACCAGCTCCATTCTATACAAAAATTGAACATTTTTATTATTCTAAAAAGAAGAAGACAAAATATAATAAACGAAACAATGGAACATACGTGTAATATAATGAGACAATACATCAAAAAGAAAGATACAGAACGTCAACAGAGGGGGGGGGGGATTAGGAAGAAGTTCGAACATTACTTTTTTACTCTTTTTTTAATGCGTTGTTCCATTCGTCATGTTTATGATTTGTAACTCGGTAAACCAGTACCTCGGTTACCTAAATATTTAATGGGTTTGGGGATGGGCGGGTGATTCATCTCCCTGGGTAATGTGAAACCGTCGGGAAAGATGCCCCATATCGATAAGGGGTCAGTGGAGGGATTAAGGGGCAGGGGATAGAGGGGTGATAGTTGCTATATTGTCCTTAGAGGGATTTCTTAATTAAGACATACCGAGAACAATGAAACGTTTTAATTCAAACGAATCATTGTTTAATTAAATAGGCTGTACCTTCAAAACCAATAAATTTACTGGTTCAAATACAACCATTATTTTTATAAGAATGAAATGTTGAATTACAGTAAACCTCTTTTTGCAATATTCACCAAATCAGTATTTCATTAACTCTGTTATTTACTAGCGGAAATACACGGCGTTGCCCGGAGTATTTAATGTGTTTGGAGTAAAGTTTTGAGGTTGTGATCTGTTACAAATCTGCAGTTTTATTCCGAGCGTGATGAAATTTTGCATAGTTTAGCTTCTAAACAAGATTTAGGTCACTGTATACGGGAGATTTTCGAAAAATCAACCGCATGCCTCTTTCCCACTCTCTTAGAGCAGAATTTTATTACTTCTTTATGAAATTTTGTACACTTGACATTCAAAATAAGAGGAAAATTAAGTAGGGTAGGGGTAGGGTAGGGGCATCTCAACCTCAAAACTTTACTCCAAACTATTCATAAACCCTTTCAGCTATTGTTAATGAAAAAGATTTATGATGAAGCTTGTCCACTAATAAAAAATGTAAAATAATTCATACCTCATCTCAAAGACGGGTGTGATTTTAAACGGCAATTGTGCACCACTTGCCGCATCCTTTTCTTGTTAACATACATTACAAATTTACATAAATGAATCCCACCTTCAGCAGTGGCTTGTCCAACAGCTGTAATATGTGTTTATTGACAAATAACGGAAAGACTCCACGATGCCAATTCTGGTTCTTTTTAAGGAAAATTCCTAATCCATTTCCGTAGGATTAAAGACTTTTTTTTAATTTTTTATTATTTAAATGCCCAGAGGGCTTTTATATACAAGTACATCTTTTTTTAATATCACTTAAAAAATAAAAATAGAAAACATACACACTACTTAAGTTACACTTGAAAGAAAAATAAACTGCCCGAAAGCTTAAACTGCACAGGAATATAAAGGAACAGAAAAAAATAAATAATTCTTTATCCACAAAATCCACAAAGTCAATATTAATAACAAATAAGTAAATAATGTTGACCGGTCAGTGACTGAGTTGGCATCGCATTTGGGTCTCACCCTGGCGTCGTGAGTTCAATTCCTCGGCTGGCTAAGTCCTCCATTACGACACAAGCAACATCTTCGTCTTACTGTGATGGTAGTAAGAGATTTTCAAATATTGTCAGGTTATTCGTAACCAGGGAATATTTGTTTTTCTTTAAAATAAAAAAATAAAGTAAATAATGTAAAAAGTTGTGGATAACAATAATTTATAAGCTGGGTAGAAATAATTCGTTCATCCTTTTGAAAATTGCTAAGCTCAGATTATTGATCACTTCTCACATGAGTTTGTGTATTTGGGAAGTATGTTTAAGAGAGATGGAAAGACTGATAGGGATATTGAAAGAAGGGTAAATGCAGGAAACTCCATTAACTGAGGATTGAACGCAGTTGGCGAAAACAAAAAGTTGTCCAAGAAGCGAAACTAGCAGTCCACAATGGAGTGCTGATACCAACCCTATTTGCGCACGTTCCAGAGTGGAAGATACTCTCAGTATCGCCCTGGTGAAAGACCACCATTCAGAATTGAAACGTTGCTTGAAATGGCTTTTAGCCGTGTTTGGTGACCAGATCTGAATAGCCAGGTATTTCCCCACCTTCCTCCTTCCCCTTCTCCTTCCCCTCCCCAATACCTTCAGCCTCACAACATTCCCCAATTGGGAATGCCATAGTCTCACTGGCTCCAGACGGTTGGGAGCAGTTGGGACTCTTGTGAGGTATTCATATAAAAAAAAAAAAAAACCCTGCTGATGTATGGCAGTGAGGCATGGAACTAGCAGAGGAAGGATGAAAGTAGACTGAATGCTGTAGAAATGAGATTCCTGAGGCAAATATTTACCAAAACCATGTATGATTGTGTGAAAAGTATTGAGATTCGCAAAGAATGCAAAGCTGATATGAGCGTATTGAGTAAGATTAAGAAAGGGACACTTAGATAGTTTGGGAATGTAGAGGGCATGAACAAAGAAAGGCGTGTTAAGTAGAATATATGACGCGAATGTGAATAGAAGAAGAAGCCGGGGAAGCCCGAGGAAGACATGGCACGATCAAGTGAACCAAATACTTGAAATATTAAGAATCATAAAAATAGATTAGTATCGGACGATGCATGAATATGAATGAAGCAAGAAGTGTGTGTGCAAAGAATAGTTGTTTGACGGTTCGTCATATCTGCCTACTCCTGTTAACGTTTACACTTGTTCTAAAACTTGTTTTTGCTAAAAAAGACAAAATGCTATTGTCGGTGAGGACTCGCAGGAACACTACTGTCGGAAGTGCAAGTTGTTTGGTAAAACTCTAATTGCGCAACTTACAGCAGATTATCAAGATATTAAAGATACCAAATAAATGCAAGCACTTCATATACAAGATAATCAAATAATTATGAAATGTTAACATGATACTCAATGACGAATATCGTAAATTGTTACGATGTTACCATTGTTTTGAATTACCGTGTCAATTGAACAGCTGTGTATGGCAACATTCAACCAACTATATAAACACATTGACTTTGACCATCTGATCGTTCCCACGTCTTCTTTAATATGCCACATCTGACCCATAGATTAAAAACTACATCGTACACGACTTAATTAAACTCAGGGAGCCACAAACCTTTTTAAATGGTGTAAACAACTTATTGTTCGCATTCTAGGCATCAGACTACTAACATTACGAACAGGGCGCTCAAAGGGTTAAACGACCTATTCTCATTATTCTTCTTCTTTGTACGGTGGAGGAGAGTTATGGGAATAACGGGGTCAATCTTAGGGATCTCATTTCTATAGCTTACAGTCAACTTTTATCCTTCCTCTGCCAGTTCCATGGCTCACTGCCATACATCAGGGTTGGTATCAGTGGCTGTTCGTGGCCTATCTCATTGGGAATTTAATCGGATATTAAAAAAAGGAAGAAAAAATTCCCTCTTCTGTATGAAAAAATCCTATGTTTGTATTTTCCATATTATATATTTTTTCCCTAGGGATTAGCGACATAGCAACAGGATACAATTCGGCGATTCATTAAAACGTCTATGGCTAACGATTTATGAATAATATAATATCGTAGGTTACAAAAATGATTTTTTTTTTAATAAATACAAATAAGTAACATCTTCAGTAAGTAACTTAATATAATAACTACTTAAAACACGATAATCGCAGTTTTTTTATTAATAATTCTTGCAAATTACTATTCCGAAGAAATTTGGTGTTAACAAATTTCATAGTCGCTGCGCACCCGGACAGCTAACAGATTTCTATTATTTACAAGCTCTTACGATTTACCGCAAGTATGTTCTGTATGAATTATTTCTTAGAACAAAAAGTTATATAGGTGCTGAATTCATAAAGCACGCATGGGATTCATTTAGGACTCCCTCTCGGGCAGTATTAATAAGTGTAGTAAAATTATGATAAAAGTTTGTATTTGTATATTATCTTTTTTATGAGAGTTCACTGAATTTTAGAGAAAATTGTCACTGGTTGGTATCATTACGAACTGTTAGCCTCGCTTTTTTGGACATTGCCTCTTTCGTGTTCTGTTAAGCAGTTCTTGTAATAAATTGTTTCTGTGCTCATTAAATTGAATGCATGCATTGCCGCAGTAGCACAATCATTTGAAATTTGACTAATTGAAATACATCGTCTTGACCCAGTAAACAACCAGATTAAGAATCATTTCAACATCCATGAGTACCCTTGATGGGTTTCGTTCTTCAACAATTCTCACAAATGCGAATTAAGCCAATCCCAAACGTTGATGGGTTGAGACACTAAATGTGAGACATTACGCGAAGTGATCAGAATAATTGATCTTCCGGGTGTTGTAACAATTAATTCATTAATCCCAGCTGCATTCTGGATCAATTGAGATACTACGAGTATTTGGCAAGAGTTCTGACCTCTGGAGGAGCGTGGTCAAATTATACTCGTAAAACGAGATGTAAATGGGTACTAGAGCAGGGGTGGGAAACAGTGGAACTTGCACACTAACGGCCGTTCTTCCCAAGCCTGCTGAGCAACTGTTGAGCCAAAATGTTGCCTTAACACTACTCAAATGTACAACTATCCTCACACATAACCTCGATTAGCCCAAGGTTGTAAATCTTAGGCTTTTGATTTTTTTTACAGTAACTCCACACAGTAGGATCATTGGGGATGCTGTGTGGAGGATCTTATAAAGGATAGAAAGGAGCGAACCTGGGTCTTGAAGAGAACGATTTTGTAGGAGGTAGGAGGGAGCAAACACAGAGGCCGTCAGATCATTCCACAGCTGAGCTGTTGAACACAAGAACGAGTCATAGAAGCGACACGTTCTCATTTGACAAATTTCAATCGTATACAAATGTTGGGCGCGCGTTTGGCGTGTTTCCCGACTGTGCACCGGAATAGAATGAATATGCCGAAAAGGTCTTAATTGTAAGAATAGACAAATTACAAACATAAACATAATGAACAATAAGTGATGAAAGTAGGTAACTAAATATAATAATGTTAAAATAATTGAAAAACAAATAAATAAAAAATAATAATAAAGTATTAAATTTATATTAGAAATTTCAAAAGATGAAGTTTTTTTTATTATTTTAATACACATAAAATTACAAAGCATAAAAAAATAAATTATTATTCCTATTTTATTTAAAAAAATTATTACTATTAATCTAAAACTTAAATAATTTTAAGAGATAGGTATTAAATTTTATTATTAACAATTAAAAATGAGGAAAAATATGAAATATACTCGTATAGCATTAAGTTTTTGTTATTTTATAGTTGTAAGTTTTGAGAAATATCGAAAGAAATTGAGAAATATAAAATATCCTTCCCTGAAATTTGATAAAGATAGGGTTACGCGGAAATCGTTTTACATTACCTAAGAAATAGGGTAGTGTGTGTATCTACACAACAAATTGACGTTAATTTGAAGTAATATTGATAAGTTAATATTAACATACGTCCAAATCGATCGTTATCGCATTATTAATTGATCGATAACAATTGATCAGACCGACGACCACACCTTCCGATGTCAAATACATATTATGAATCGTGATAATGTGAGATTATCAAATAACATTATAAACTTAAATGTCATCGGAAATTACTGCAAACATTCATATTAACGTCTTGAAGCGATAAATGAATTATAATTGGTATTTGAATATTAATTTAAAAATGATAATCAAATCTCTAGGTAAAGCCTCATATTATATCTTACCTGATAATCAATCCCAATCAATTGCCCAATCATCTTTACTGAAGCCTTTCTCACCCATTTCTATCCACGATCGCCACATTCTGTGGTTTTTTTTTTTTTTACAGTAACTCCACACAGGAGACCAAGGAGGAAACAATTTCCCTCAAGGCCTATATCATCTTTGGGGATGCTGTGTGGAGGATCTTTTAGAGGATAGGAAGGAGTGAACTTGGGTCTTGAAGAGACCCATGTTATAGGATGGAGGAAACAGAGGCCGGCAGATCATTCCACAGCCGAGCTGTTGAACACAAGAACGAGTCGTAGAAGCGACCCGTTCTCATGTGACAAATGTCAGCCGTGTGCAAATGTTGGGCGCGCGTTTGGCGTGTTTCCCGACTATGCACCGGTGCCGAAGGGATCAATGACGCTAGTTCCTCGGAGCATCTTCCATTAAAATACCGGTAGAACAAGGTGGTGGTGGAAGCAAACATTTGACAGCTCACTCACTCCCTATAAAGTTGAAAACGCGTTTAAACGCCAGCCGAAGCTGGGTATAGGCGAATAGTCGAAACAAATACTCGTAAGTAGGGACCCTAAAATTTTGAGTTATTTTTGACTAAGAAATTTGCGTTTCTTTGTAGTGAAATTTGCGTTATTTTTGTGGAAGTGGCATTATTTTTGGGAAAAGGCGTTATTTTTGGGAATGTGGCGTTATTTTTTGTGAAAGTGACGTTATGTTTGGGAAAGTGGCGTCATTTTTCAGCAAAAACGGTGATATTTTACAACAAAAGTTGTGTACTTATATATTTTATTTTTTATTTTTAATTATAAGAAAATTGACAAAAGAAGTATGATACATAAGAAGAATGACTACTCGGCGTTTTCGACGTGAAGATAGTTGCGTTGCATTTTATGGCTATTCAAGTTTGTCAACATCATAGACAAAGAAAATAATATTTAGAACGCAATATTACTTTCTTGTTTTAAAATAACATAATTTCGCGACAAAAATACGAAAATTCGCGTTATTTGCCAGTAAATTGAGAATTTCGCGTAAAAATTCACGTTATCGCTGAAGTGAAATTTCCTAGTCTAAGTATCGTTAACCTCTCGCATAGGTTTTCCCTGTTTAGTTAGTAGATCTAACATTTCCCATGTGTCCTTTTTCCACATCTCATTCTTCTCCCAACGACCTTCAGCCTCAAGAAATACCCCAAATTGAGGATGCTATAGTCCCACTGGCATTTGTCTCATATAAAACGAGTCCCTAACCAAAAATGAGCAAGATTTGACAAGCATTATAAGTAAGAGGTAAATACTTGTCCCAGGTTTCAGCAAGGGTAAAAGCGGTTCTCCAAAAGTATTTTGTTGTAAGTATAAAGTATTGAATTTGATTGTTTGATCTCAGACTTAGCTCCTGAATGTAGTCTGAACAGGCTCTCGATGTGTTTACCTCTCGGCTTCCTCCACCAGTACCTTTTCTTTAATCTCCCTTTTCCAAGATCTTCCAATACTCTTCGATCGAACTCATCCAAGGTCAAGTGGAGGCTGTCTAAAGGGGAAACTCTGCATATAACACAATAAAGAACTCCAATGAAAAATACATATTCATATAGATCAGAAAATTCAAAATATACAATCGTTATTTTAAATTGAGTAAAAAAATCATCTCATAAATATATCGTTATATGTTGGTAACATTGCATTCGGAACATCTGACGTCACAGGTCTCGGTCGCGCTATTCTGGTTTTGGATTTGTATGAAAATTTGTATTTATCGATTTTGTTTTATATTTTAAATTGGTATTTTTTTTTTTAATTTCAACTTAAATTGAGTGAATTTAAGCTCTGCATTTGTAAATACTGTTATTAATAAAAGAAATAAGAATATTCATAGGCAAACCATTTATCAAAACGGATATTTTAATAATGTTAATGTTAAATACTGTTATTATTCTTTGAGTTAAAGCTTCTAAATAGGTACAAAATTATTAACATTATGTGCGGTAAAGCTCATCCTTGTTTCGACATTTAACATTCTAACCTCAAAATTGACCTGGTGGCCTTAGATTTGGAGCATGTTGCCGGGCTGTGAAAAATTTGAACTTATTTTAACGATGAAAACTAATTTTAGAAAAAAAACTGATATTCAAGTTAGAACGTCATTAAAAATGGACTGGAGTTCCTTATTGGTAAAATATTTGCATGAGGAGCAGGTAAAAAATAAATAACTGTAAACGCGGGTAGATAAATTTGCAAGTAAAACTTTAAGAGTTCTCTTTGAATATTAAAGATGGCAGCACTTCCGTATATAGCTAGCACGTGGAGTGATTGTGTACGACAGACGTTGGCGTAATAATTAATAGATGATGATTTGCATCTAAGCCTGAGTCATACCTGTTCTTTTGCTATATTACTTAATACTGATATATTAGTTTGCCGATATAACGTTATTTTCACCCTGGATATTGATGTGATTTATCGGATCCAGACACTTATTTTCAGTATATTACTTATTTTCAAATATGGAACGAGAAAGGACGGGTTTTTAAAACATTAAAAAATTGATAAATGGATCACGAAGAATCTGTTACGAATTTTTAACAAAAAATGGGGAATATAATGTAACTAATACCTGGCAGTCTCAGACCGTTAATATCAGATAACGATAAGAACTTGAAATGGATACTGAATTGAATATATCGAGAACTATCAGTAACGCAAGTACTAAATATCGACATCATATAATATACCAAATCAGTATTCAATAAAAATGAATACCAAAATATCGCTTCCACGCTCGGAACCGTTATAACACTAATTTCATAATAATGTAAGAATAGGAAGTAAGATTTGTACAGCGCCCTTGAGGTGATTTTTCACAAAAACGGCGCTATAAAAATCATGCGATTATTATTATTATTATTATGTCATATATCGACACATCCGAAATCTGCGGTATTATAATACGTCTAATATATTAGCTTCAGGGCTATTTGTTTATAAAGCGATACATGCTTGAAATTGAAATAAGGGGTGGATATCAGACAGTGTTGTCACCACTGGTAACAGCTATGAGGCATTATTATCAAAAATCTCAAACAAAATAATATTTCAAATAAATGCCTACTCTTCTTTTGCCAATAACCTTCTAATAAATGACGAGTATGATTTATACAGTAACTGCAATATCATGCAATTTGCGGTGTTTTCAAATATATGTGTCCTGTGCGTGCGGGGTCATATCATCTCAAGCGAAAACTTTATATAAACAATAATTATTAGCCTGAAACACTCATCCAAATTGAAAAAAACCTTCCGAGAAAAGATAAATGTCGCCGACAGGACTCGAACCTGCACCCTTCTGATTGCCGGGCTACGTCGGCTTATCGCAAACCCGCCAAGTTAATCAATATATACTAGTGTTTCATTCAATAATTACTGTTTTTATTATATTTCACCTGTAAACAACCAACTTTATTAGTATGAGAAAGGCTTGTAACGGCTAAATCCCTCAATAGATGGCGTCGAGACAAATTATGTCTACATTTTATTGGTGAAAAATGCTTTGACTTGTCAAATATTTATTAATTGATAAACTAAAGTTTTTAAGACAAGATTTAGCGCAAAGGGTAACAAGTCCAAGCATTTTTCACCAATAAAATGTAGACATAATTTGTCTCGACGCCATCTATTGAGGGATTTAGCCGTTACAAGCCTTTCTCATACTAATAAAGTTGGTTGTTTACAGGTGAAATATAAGAAAAACAGTAATTATTGAATGAAACACTAGTACATACTGATTAACTTGGCGGGTTTGCGATAAACCGACGTAGCTAAACGGTAGAGCATCTGACCGGCAATCAGAAGGGTGCAGGTTCGAGTCCTGTCGGCGACATTTATCTTTTCTCGGAAGGTTTTTTTCAATTTGGATGAGTGTTTCAGGCTAATAATTATTGTTTATAAAAATAATTGTTACCCTTTGCGCTATGCACAAAAATCTTGTCTTAAAAACTTTAGTTTATCAATTAATGAAAACTTTATAATTTAACGTTTTAATCTGGAGTGCCCTAACAGGTAAGTATGTTTCTGTATCTGTACATAATAAGATAAACCCTAGCAAGTAGTATTTGTACTGCGCCCTTGAGGTGATTTTTCACAAAAATGGCGCTATACAAGTCATCGAAGTATTATTATGGGAAAATTAGCGATAAAGTTAATTTATGTATTGTTCTTTTTTGTTTGTTTAAAAATTAGACAATGATGTTTTCCTCGGGGCCGGAGTGTTCATCAACATTGTTCAACAATCATTAGATAATGAAAGTATTTATTTGATCTTTGCTGTGTCATGAATCTTTTATCTCATGCATCGTTGTTCGTTATTTTACGATCGACCGGACATCTATGCTATTGGTAGCTGCCGACACACATGTTGTATGTCACAGTGACATAATAACAACTATCAACAAGTTGAAAGACAGGTGAAAAAAAGTATTTACATATTTTATTAGTTGATTGGTGAACTAGGTAGTGCTTACCATTTTTACCAAGTTGGACTTGTATTTTTTTAATATAAACAAACTACAAAATCTCTTTTTTTTCGTCATTATTTAAAATATTTTATTTTAGCAATTGACGAAAAGGTCAGTGCTAAGCTATAAATTCCGGAGCTCGGAGTGCAGCTGGTTTTCAGCAACGCCTCTAGAAAGCAGATAAAGTTGCATATGTAAAAATGAATGTTTGTCTGTCTGTCCTCGATTTTATCGAAAATCGCTAGACCGGTTTCGTTAAAAATAGCACAGTTTGTTCTTATTAGTGTCGGGAAGGTTTAAAAAGTACTTTGAATGAAATCCAATGTGTAAAAGTGTTGCTATAACGTTTTAAAATTAGTATCAAAAATGTTCCTTCATTGTTTACGACTGACTCAAAATTCTGGCACGTTTTCGATTCTGCACCAGGTGTGATTTGGAAATGAAGTCGTTAAGATGTGACATTGTTTGATGTCACTATTGTAGTGTCCATATAAATACATAGGCAAAGTACTGCTGTCATGTTTGATTTAGTCAGTAATTCAATGTTAAATTCTACTACGACTTGTTATAATACGGGTACTAACATAATATTCAAATAATTACCATGCGAATCATCATTACTGTATTACGTGATGAATTTTCCAAGGTATTTGCATATCTAATAATGCTATGTGTGGGTTGGGTACAAATAGGGATTTCAAATAAGGACCCGTTTCGAAAAATCCGGATTTTCGGATTTAGTGTAACTCAAAATCCGGATTAATCCGGTTTTTGAAAAAAATTGTAAAATTCTACGACCGAAAAAAAACTTTTTTTTTCTGTCTACGAACATGTTGTTCTATGTTCACAAGTATGAACAAGAGGGTACCCCGTTGAAATTTTAAAAAGTTCCAAAGTTTTCCCCACAAAGGAGGCTTTGAGGAAAATAATTTTCCTCAGGGTCTATAGGTCTAGTCTATCGGTGAGGATGCTGTGTGGGGGATCTATTTGGGGAAAGGATGGAGTGAACATGGGTCGTGAAGATACCATCATCCTGTTCGTATACATATACCTGTATATTATATTTAGTTTCAGACAAAACAATTTTTTATTCCATTCCTTATTCGTGTTATTTCTATTTCTTACTTTTATAAATATATTTTTTTATATTTAATATTTTTCTACCTAAATAATAAGCTCAATTCTTAGTACTAAATATTGTATCTGTGCATAATGTGAACATTCGCTAATCAGGTTAACAACCTTACTAATTTCAAATTTCACTATCCATATATATTACCTTAGAAATTAATGTCTGGTCACGTATGGAATATGGAAATCACAGGGCTATTAGCCTGCAAATAACATATTATATTAGAATTTTCAAATCTGGGTAATTCGGATTACATATTTAAAAATCCGGATTTTTCTCGATCCGAATAATCCGAATTGCAATCTCTAGGTACAATTATGCAGAATGTACATAAGCTACAAACAAGTAAGAGGAGCGCACACGGTGTCTGTTTCAAACAAGAGAAAAGTTTTTGATTTGAAGGTTCCAACAAACCGGCGCGATACATTTGCCAAAATTACCCATCAGAACGCAAAATTTATATCCTTTGATCGGCAATGTCAAAACATACAAACATTTTTTTCGTACGATTTTGTACCTTAAAATGTTCGTAGTTACTGACATTGGTGTATACAAATGGAGTAAACATCAAAGTTTGAAATATGGCCACATAAATGAAGCCAATTGGCTACATCGAGATATCACGGGCTTCAGTCGATTATAAACGCTCGCCTGGTACGGATCTCCAATGATTACTGCAATATGCCTACATGACTGTACAAGTCGTTCTGGAAAAATAGAATAAGCAATGGTGTAGCCTTTCATCGGTTTAACAGTAATCAGTATACTGTAAATTGGCCTTTTTATTGCTAAAAAAAGCTCAAAGAGAATCTCAAGTCGGTACGCGCCGCCGGTAACAAATGAAGAAGTACGTCCCGTTAGTTCGCGGTCGGAAGGATCCGGGATACATCGACAGCTGCTCACCCCCCTTTGTATTTCACGGGCGTGAAGAACTTTTTAGACTGATTTTGTCAGGAACGTTGACTCTATTTATATACCTCTATGGTTACAGGTTCAAAGTATATAATAAATCTACATATATTTCTTAGCTATTACTGAAAAACTTTTCTTTGTAAATGTATTCATAACGATATAATAAAATTCTTTTAAAATATTTATATTTATTTACAGGAAAGCTTCATATAATTTAGATCATATTGTGAAGAACATTTACTTAGCTTTATGGAAAATATAATAAAACTTCCAGAATATTGTCGTATTTCTATATTACGTTTTTTTTTCTAAAACGTGGGAAACAAAATAATCATTTTTCTATAATATCAGTAATCATGCTATTCTGGGAAAATTGAATTTTCTGGTAAAACGGTACAATTAACAAAAACATAATTTTGTAAAAACTTATTACGAAAATAGACTTAGGCGGTCCATGGTGGGCCGAGCGCAAATTTGCCCTCGGCACACTACGGGAGTATTTGACCGCAAGAGCTCGACGTTCAAAATATCGTTTCCAATAATCGGCACGAAACGTTCTCAGCAATAGCGAATTATTTGCAATCGAAAAATTCTTACCTGTACTTACCAAAAGTTATGGCGACTTGACTAAATAAACTTTTTTAAGGGGGAGAGGGACGTCGGAGAGTTATTATTTATCAATTCAAAATAATGATAGTATTATCACGCAATACGATAAACACAATGCTTTTAAAAAGAAAAATATTTATTAAATATTTTATAAATTTACGTAGGCTTAGCATTTATCAAAATATAACCAGAAATATTACTTTTTCTGACCGTCCCATTGTAAGTTTTACAAAATATTTAAAATACGAATATGATTTTTAAAGTGTAGAAAAGTATTTTTAATCCTTTATCATTGCGTTTTTTTAAATAAACATAACCAATGATTTGTAATATGCATTACAAAAAAAAAAAAAAACATTAAACTTACGTAATGTTCATGAAAAAATTAAGCTACACACTGTTCTTTTTTTAATTTATCTCATCGACAAGTTACAGAAAAACCTTCACAGCATTTTTTTAAGGATAATTAACTTTTTAAGTAAAACATGCATAGAACGGTCAGAAATGTGTTATATTTCTGATTATATTTTGATAAATGCTAAGCCCATGCAAATTTAAAAAAAAAAACTTAATAAATATTTTTCTCTTTAAAAACACCATGTTTATCATATTGCACAATAATATTATCATTATTTTGAATTAATAAATAATAACTCTCCGACGTCCCTCTCCCCGTTAATGTAAACGTATATGTAATGTTTCTGCTAACGACTTGGAACAGTTGTTGGCAGAATACATCATTTAAAAATATATTTTTAACAATTTAAACTCTAAGAACAATTCATGTGTCACTAGCAAAATCTGTGGTAAGATACGGCTTAACAGTATGGGGTAATACCACTAAAACTAATCTGAAACAAATCCAAATTGTTCAAAACTTTATTGTAAATCTATTAGTCCCTAGTATTTACAGACAGGGACACGATACCATGTTGTTATTCCAGAGTGCGAAAATTTACTTGTTAATACCATGGATAAATTAGAACATATTTATAAACTTAATGCAAAATAAGGTAAAAAATCGTAATTCTATGAATAAGGTTAAATATATGTTGAAAAATAGATATCTGAGAAAGGGGAATTTTGATAATGTGAATTTTAATTTGAAAGATGATTGAATGAAAGGAAAGAAATGTATGAAAGAGTAATGGTAGAAACTGTGTATGATTGTTTGTGTTTCCTCGATTTTCTGAAAGATTACTAGACCGATTTCGCTGAAAATGGCACAGTTTGTTTTTATTAGTGACTGGAAGGTTTAGAGAGTAGTTTGAATGAAATCCAATGTATAAAACTGTCGCTATAATGTTTTATGATTCGTATGAAAAACATTGAACCCGCCATGTTGTATTGAGGTTAGCCCATAGATATACCACTCTGGTTAGCCACAGATTACATATTCAAAAGAAGAAGGTTTATTTGGGTAGAATATATTCAAAATGGAAAACATAAGTAGGTACCCACTTAAGAACTTTATTATTTAGATGCATTTTGAAAAAATGAATGTTTCTTTGTTTAGATAAAGTAATAGTCGTCACAAGACATTACTTTCGCTGTCAAAACAATAACGGCACCCAAACGACAAGCAAGAATTCACAACTTCATAACTTTATAAAAAAAAACACGAGCAAGACCGGGTACACATCACATTAATGATAAATTCACAGTAAAATCTATATAAATTTTGCGCGATTCTGTTTTAAACCATTAAACAAAGCGTTTATACCACAAGCCTGCGTTCTTGACACGATGTATTTATTCACAGGTGAAGCTTTTTCACAAAACAACAAGCTATTAATAAAATCACAGAACCTGTTTATGAGCATAAAGGCACGGACGAGGAAGCATTTGATATAGCCTTGAAACTTAAGGACCGCAAACTGTGTATGAAATACGACCGTTGAATTTTGAATTTTTCAAAACTGGTTAATTGTAATAAAAATAGATTTATGGTGGGCAAAGTATTTGGCCGTGTTTGGTTTTAATTGATCAAGGTACGGCCTTATGCAACTTGTTCGTATCGTAGCGTGAGAGGTATTTATTATAAACCATTAGAAAACAATATATCGATTTAAGTTGTTGGACGATAAAATATCCAAAATCAAAGCGATGTAAAATTGCTGTAAAAGTCAATTTATTCGTGAAAATTCTTAAACAAACTTAAAATATAATTTGTACTATCTCAAAATGCGTACTTTGAAAACTTAGTGATATCTTACAATAGTAACGAGTTTATACTGCTGTGGTAAGTAAAAACACTGTACTTACTATGGGAGTCATTCTCCAGAATGAAGGGTCGAGTTTTGTTCAAGCTTTCAGCATATTTACAATTGGCCGAATTTACTGTTTTTTTGCCAAAACACCTATCGATACTTATTCTATAGTACCATTATAATAAAGTTTGTAAAAAATAATAATATGTGGTGATAATGTGCGTTTTTTTTCTGTTTTTACTGTGTTTTTACGTACCAAGGGTGAATTTTTATCATGTAGTTGTGTTAAATAAAAAAACATTATAATATTTTACTGTGTTATAAGTTTAAGAAGGTATTTACGTCTTTGCATCATTATTTTATATATAAAGCAATGGTTTTAGATACCATAGATATATAAACAATAAAAACAAGAACAATGCAACGAAAAAAATCTAACATAAAATATCCAAGTTTCAGTAATGCCGCCATGGAGTGAAAGACAATACGCAGTAATTTCAACGTAGGTACTGTGCCGAAACAAAAATACTGCGTTTTTACTTACTAACAGCGGTGAAATTTCGATAACATCAAAAACAGTATGTTATTTTTTAATATGAAAAAATACCTAATATTAAATTGTGTTTTATGTAAAACATAAGAAATTCGATAAACATCTTCTACTAATTTTTGCTATTTTTTGTAATTGTCATAGTATTTTGTCGTACAATTTAATACGCTTATATATTTTGTGCGGGGGTCTATCCTCTCTGCCTATCTCTTCGGGGAAATAGCGTGATGCTGAGTTACATTAGTTTTTTAGAACCCCGAAACTGTGTCGGTCTAGATTAGGTCGGACTAATAACGAAAAACAAACAAATATGTGACAACTATGAAACAAATTTTAAATAATAAGTGATCTATAGATAATGCCTTTCATTTTGTTTACGATCGTACGTTCGCTAGATTTTTTCCCTGATGTATTTGAAGTTCATGGAATGCAAAAAATACAAAATGACCCTTCTTTGGTGCTTTGAGGAATGACATACTGAATAAAAAAATTAAATATTTATGTAGACGACAAAAAAAATTCTGGTACGATTAACATTATTGTCACTATATAAATAAAAAATAAAAAAATGGAATTGGTTTTTATATCCACATTTAGACACGCCTATTGAAATTTTAATTATTATTAAATTTTTTTTATAGGTCGGTACACGTCCGATACAAACATTTTTAAAAAATAACACACTAAATGTTTTCAAGTTATGTTAGTTTTAGTACGCCAATCATTACACTAAGATTGCATATTTTTGGTAGAAGATTAATTTTAATTTGAGGGGAATTTTTTAAACTTAACACTTCGGGGGCCAATGGGTTAATAATGTTAATTTTACCCAGGTTAATCGTGAATTTTTCGTTGCTCAATTCAGAGAGGTATATAAATAAAGTCAACTCTCCTTACAAAATCAGTCTAAAAAGTCGTTCCCGCGCGTGAAATGCGAGGGGCGTTAAAACGGCTGTCGATGTAGCCCGAATCCTTCCGACCGCGAACGAACGGATATTTTATATTATATTTCTTACGAAAAAAGGGCAATTTACAGTATATTGATTATGGTAAAACCGATGAAAGATTACACCATTGGTTTTTCTGTTTATTCCAGAACGATTTTGCAGTAACCTTTGGAGAGACTGAAGCCCGTGTTATCTCAATGTGGCCAATTGGCTTCACTTATATACCATTTGTATACCTCGATGGCGCAATTTGTTTCTTTAAAATATGATAATCGAGTTTCAATATCAAAGTTTTGTTATGAAAATATTTATTCTTGGTGAATAAACATCTCCCTAACTGAATAATACATAATAGAGGTTTGTTCAAAAGAAAAGGTGAATTTCGAATTTTTTCGAAAAGCATTTATTTATTCATCAATATCCATTTTCTCCCCTTCAAAGTAATCCCCCTCAGATATAATGCACTTATGGGAGCGCTTCTTCCAATCCTTGAAGCACTTCTGGAATGCGCTTTTCGGTATGGCCATCAGCTCGTTCTTCGATTCTGACTTTATCTCATCAATTGTGGCAAAACGCTTTCCTTTCATTGGTCTCTTCAGTTTCAGGTATAGGAAAAAGTCGCATGGAGCCAAATCTGGTGAATCGGTGGTTGAGGCATGATTACAGTGTTGTTTTTGGCCAAATAATCACGAACAAGCATTGATGTGTGAGCTGGTGCATTATCGTGATGCAAAATCCATGATTTGTTTTTCCACAATTCCGATCGTTTGAGCCGTATTGCTTCACGAAAACGTTGCATAACTTCCTTGTAGTATTCCTTATTAACCGTACGACCTTTTGGCAAGAAATTATGATGAACCACGCCATTGTAATCGAAGAAAACAGTGAGCAAAACCTTCACATTTGATCGAACTTGGCGTGCTTTTTTCGGTCTTGGCTCTTCTGGCCGCTTCCATTGGGATTATTGGGCCTTTGTTTCGACGTCATAACCATATACCCAGATTTCATCACCAGTTATGACCCTTTTGAGCAATTATGGATCGTAGTTGACGTCATTCAACAACTCCTGAGCGATACTAATGCGACGTTGCTTTTGCTCAAAATTTTGCAATTTCGGAACAAACTTCGATGCCACACGTTTCATGCCCAAAACATCCAAGAAAATTGCATGGCATGAGCCGATTGATATGCCAACATCCTCTGCAACTTCCCTAATTCGACGATTTTCCAAAACCATTTTCTTCACTGTTTCGATGTTTTCTTCGTTTGTTGACGTGGTTGCAACTCCAGGACGCTCATCGTCATTAACATCTTCTCGGCCTTCTGTAAAGCGCTTGTAACACTTATAAACACTTTTTTGAGACAAAGTAGACTCGCCGAATGCCACAGTCAACATTTTAAGTGTGTTGGAGAACTTTATTCCATTTTTAACGCAAAATTTAATACATATTCTTTGATCCATTTTTTTCAAAAGTAAAAAATCGACGAACACACAAAAACGTGACTAACCTTTCCAGTTATCAAAAACAAACCACTAATCAAAATGGCTGATAATGCTAACATATGATAAACATATGTGTACCAACATAACAAAAAAAAATCGATGATCGAATGTACACAGCCCGCGAAAATTCAAAATTCACCTTTTCTTTTGAACACGAGATAGCAGAACATACACATTAGGTATCACAGTGGGGGTAGGGGGCGTAACTACGGATTAGTAAAGACTCGGGGAAGAGATAGCTCGAAAATCACTATTTATCGACTAGCCACGGTTGACACGGTTGAACTTTAATTAAGAACTAGATTTAACCAGCCAGTTAGTAATTAAAAAGACAAATATGCATTGTGGATTATTCAAGATGACAACACTGTTCCAGGCGTCCTCACTTCTTGTTTCGGCACCGTAGGGAAGACGCGACAGTTTTATTTTTATTTTTATAATTCTTGGGATTCCTTAGACGAAAATGTGCCATGGTTAAGTTTGTTGTGGCTGTAAAAATATATATTCATATGAATCACCAAACGCCGATTCTGAATATGTAACTATTATTATATATAATTATACGTAGAATTTATAAATCGTTACTTAAAAGTGTATAAAAAATCATCTCTTCGGACCACCTTCTTACGTTGGTACCACTGCATTTGCGCATTCTGTTTTTGGATTAGTATGGATATTTTCATTTTTAAATTTAAATTAAATATGTTTTTTTTTAGTTTTGGCGAAATTTAAACTTAATTTGGGTGACGCCATATAATTGTTGTTCAATATAAAAAAAACATTATTAATGAAAGAAATTAGAGTATTCATTGCCAAACCAGATATTATGATAATGTTAACGCTCAATACTATTATTATTCTTTGAGTTAAAATTTCTAAAAGGAACATCATTTTCTTACTTATGTTTAGTTATGGTTCACTATGAATAGAATATAAAATTATGTACGCTAAATCTCATCCTTGTTTTGAGATATGATATTCTAACCTCAAAACTGACCTGGCATAGATTTGGAGCGTTTTACCGGGCTTCGAAAAACTTTTTTAATTCTTAAAAAAAAAACTAATATACTGGTATGTAACATAAGTTTCAACGTCATTATTTTTTTTTTTTTAAATAAAAATTGGACTTAGGTACCATATCAAATAAAAAAAAATGTCCTGCAAAATTATTCTAATTAGGCAAAGTAACACCTATTTCCAAAAAGTTATTGAATGTGGTCAAAGAAGGATTAAAGTCATAGGTATTTTAATTAATGTTAAGAAACAGCAAAAATTGAGATTAGATCGATATGGATCACCACTTCAATGTTACTATTTTAAAATAAATATCTTTGAAATACGTAGTTACTCCAAATACATATGTACGTTAAAACCTAACCTAACCTATGGCTTAATTCGTTAGTCAAATAAACAACAACAAAAAATGATTTGAAAGAGGTCGATGATTAATGGTGATTGTGGCATTAGATATATTATGTTCCGTACATTCTTCAGAGTTACTGAACTTGGCGCGTTTTCTCACATACACACGTGACTTTGAAACTTATTGTGGTTTTTTTCCACGTGTTTCCGTTTGAAATTAAAATCAGGCACCAGTTTTTATCTCTATGTTCATAGAGAAGATAATATTAACAGATCTCGAGGAAACATGAAACAGAAAAAATGCAATGAAAATAAAAAGGAAACCGTCACAATTGGGACTCGAACCCAGACAACCAGAGATCGAAAAAAAGACAGAAAATAATTACTCGGAATAGCTCTATTGATAGGAAAGCCTGTCCCGGTGAGACTAAAAGATCTGGGTTCGAGTCCCAGTTGCGATCGTTTCCTATTTATTTTCTGTGTCTTTTTATGTTTCATTAAGATTTTTTAAGGTTAAACTAAACGTGATACACCCTCACATGTCATTAATTCAAATATTTTAGAAAAAAAACACTTTACTGCTTTTAAATATTAAGATGAATTGTTTATTGGCGGGTGTACATACGGAATATGAAATGGAATAAATTGTTATTGTAAGTTTAAGGCCGCTCTCTGACGATCCGGTGGGGAATGACCATAAACCGGGTGCAGCAAAAATGCAGAAAAAGTTTTACGATATTTCCTCCATCGGCTCTCTGACGGGTTTGCAGTGATTCGTAGCCGCCAGTAAATTGTTTACTTACCGCTGAATGTTATCGGATTCAAAGTCAAAATCGAAAAATGTTGAGTCAATCAAGTGAAGACGAGACTCTGGTATGCTATTTATTCCTTCAAACGAGACAAAAGGGAAGGAGGTTTTAGGTCCACCCCTACATCGAACGTAACATTCGTTGTGGGTTATCTATTGCTGCCAGGAACTATCCGGATATGATGGCAAATGTACTGAATCTAAAATAAAAAATTCCAAGAACTGGTCCAGCACGTTACTCCATGTATAAGAAGTCCTCCTATTGCACACCAAGCTTTCTCCGTTGTCCCCTTTACTGCATATGCCGGTAATTTGTAGTTATAAAGCCGTGCATATTTCTCTACCTCCTTTATTAGTCGAAAATTCATACCCGCTCCGTGTTTGAACTCAAAGGATGAATGGCGCGTAAACGATCAAAACGCAGTGCATAGATTTACTGGATCCGTATTTACCGAGAAGCTACTGAATTGTTGTCCCGTTTGTGGAATAACAGAAGTAAGTCGCGCCGCTCCTGCTTCCCCTCCGAGTCGTGAGCTAGCGCCCATTGAAATGCATGGCGCAGTGCCCTGTCGGTATCATGCATGAGATTTATGTCGATTCCCCACCGGACCATCAGAAAGTGGCCTAAAGCTCAAGTCCTTCAAGAAATTTATAAAAATACTGTATATTTTAGTTTTATAATAATATGTTGTATTTTCACCAGAAGACGTGAGCTTTATATCTACACTAACAATTTATTCCATTTCATATTCGGTGTCAACAAATATTTCATTTCAATATTTAAAAGCATTATTAAATTTGATTTAAATTAAATTTAAAAAATTAAATTAAAAGCATTACGCGCTAAAAGTATTTTTCTTATTTTGGAAAATACATTTTATGCATGCGTATTACATTTCCTTTTCTTCTTTTTTTTCTTTCTTGTTTTTTAAAAAGAAAGACAAATATTCCCTGGTTACGAATAACCTGACAATATTTGAGAATCTCCTACTACCATCACAGTAAGCTAAATATGTTGCTTGTGTCGTAATGGAGGACTTAGCCAGCCGAGGACGACACCTGGATGAGACCCAAACGCGATGCCACCTCAGCCACTGACCGGCCTAAATTATTTCTTCAATGAGGATTATATACGTCAGGGTAAGAGGGCATCAGTATTTGCAATACATAACCGAGATCTTCGATTGAATCTTAGGAGTACACAAAATAATTTTATCGCGAGTGTGGGGGCCGTTAATCCGATGCAGGTACCAGGGAGACATGATACGTGACGCGGTTCGGCTCAGGACTCAGGATGTGTACCGACTACAGGGTATGGTGCCTCGTGTGGTGTCCACAGGCTCGGTGTGCGGTGTACGATGTGGTGTGTTCTCCCGTCAGGAAGTCCCCAGCAATCAGCGTGCGGAAGTGATCAGCGATCAGCCGCAATCCGCACTCCGCAGTGGCACCGCCGGGCAAGCTGCCCAAACTGTCGCGGTCCAGAGTCTAAAGTCTAGACTTACTTTCCTACTGTCACTACAATCACTAATTATTACTAAATCCATACGAGACGCGTGCATTCAATACATTTTTAATCATTGAAGTTATTCCAAAATTCAATACTAATCCAAGACTTGTGGAAAAGGTCAACGGATGTCCCATACAAATAAAAATCAGATAGGTATATCCGAGACACTGTCTAAAGATTACAAATACATTCAGATAGAATCTTATAGTCATGATAAATTATCAGCAGTTTGGAAATTAATTGAATATAATATAATCGGATTAGGGGAGCTGTAACTCGGGTCCGGGATAGACCATGAGGTCTTGGGTTCGAGTCCCAGTTGCTACCGTTATCTTTTTCTTTTCTGTGTCTACGATTACTATATATACTTAGTCTATACAAGATTCGTGCATTATTATACGCAGATGAGAAGAAGCTTTTTAGACGCACTTGCCGTAATCTCTATATATAAAAATGAACATTTATCTGTCTATCCTCGATTTTCTCGAAAATTACTAGACCGGTTTCGCTGAAAATAGCACGGTTTATTCTTATTAGTGCCGGAAAGGTTTAAAGGTTTAAATTTTGAATGAAATCCAATTTGTAAAACTATTTATATAACGTTTTAAAATTAGTATGAAAAACATTGAACCCGCCATGTTGTATTAAAGGTTAGACCATAGATATACCATTCTGGTTAATCACAGATTACACATTCAAAATAAAAAGGTTTGTTTGGGTAGAATATTTTCAAAATGGAAAACACAAGTAGGTACCTACTTATGAACTTTATTTTTATTTCAATTATATAATAAAAAATTTAAATGAATGTTTTTTTTTGTTTGGAGATAGTAATAGTCATCACAAGACATTACTTTCGCTGTCAAATCAATTATGTCATCCAAATGACAAGCAAGAATTCACAACTTCATAACTTTATTAGGCCAAGTACACATTAACTATTATTACCGATTTTACCACTGATTTATGCCAGTGCACGTGCCCGTAAATATTCATAAAAAATAAGCAACCAAAAAGATGAAATAAGTTATTTGTATCTCTTTTTTGTAAGACATCAATAGAAAAAATACGCCATTGTTGGTGATGCCGATTCGATTGCCAAACTCTTGTTACATAATACATATATATATTTATCTTCGTTTTTCACATTCAAGAAATTGAGAACGTGGCAGAGGATGGACAAAAAGAGACTGGGTGCGGTAGAATAAGATCCCTGGCTACTATGTATAGTAAAACCCAATGGGCCGTATTGCGAATTAGGAGATTAGATTAATAATAAAGTCTATGAAAATAATAAGTTAAGAGATAGTTGGACATGTAGAACGGCTGTACAGAGAAATTTTGCATCAAGAGGACATAATAATGAAAATGCAATGGTAGTATAGAACAATCGACAAACTATGGATATCATTAAAAGTGTGTGGAAAATTTAAAGTTTATTTTTCTGATTCTGCTCATCATAATGTTTAATTAAATTTTCATTCATAATTATTAATTTTTAAAATAATCTAAAGCCGCACATTCGTACAGTTCGAACTAGCTATAACGTCATCATGATGTATAAAAGTGTACTGGCTGGTAAGACGGCTGTCACCGATGTTGGCCGGAGTGACGTCAACAACGCCATATTCACGAACAAAAACGAGCATGACTTTTGGCGACAAATCAAAAATGGCACATTTTAAATCATCATAAAAAATATATTCGTCAACATAAAAAGAAAATAAAAAATGTCTTATTATCGTAATTTTTGTCCTAATCGTTGTAGACAATTTTCAAAAAATGTGCGAAATTTCATGTTCGCGAACGCCTTAGGAGATAGTAGTTAATAAAATTCTTGGGTCGGGTCATCTCAAGAGTCGGTATAAACAGAAAGGTCTCTGTGAATAACAATGAAGCAAGGATAGTCGATCATTACATATTTGATTAGATTAACAATACGTTTTATTTTATTTCGTGTTTGTTTTTTCATTCTATTCGGTCTTCTATGAAAAATAACATAATTACAACTTTTTTGAAAGCTCTATTACTAAACATTGTAAGATGTTTGATTTTTAAATTAATAATTCATTATAATACTATATTTCTTTATCTATATATAATAACTACTGTATTTCAATGATACTCACCGAATAACCTGACAATACAATGTATGGAGCTAAAATGATAGGATAATTTATAATCTTTGACTTTCACTTTGATTTCCACGAGAAATAAATATTTGAAGAGGTAAAAGCTCAAAGATTAAAGACGCATGTGAAAAGAATACTAAGAACATACGTGTGGGTTTTAAATTGTTTAGTTGATCAATATTTTCCTAACTTATTTGAAAGTCTTTGAACCATGTAAAGATAGGGTAGGTAACTAATTTAGTTCTTTATCGAATGGCCAAAGATAGCGAAATTATACAAGACCAAAAAAAAACTCCGGTGTCTTTGTTGCATCGTGAGGAGCGACGAAAGCAAAATTAGCCAAGGGAGAGAGACTTATGAAAGACGTGGCTTCAAAACCTACCTACGAGTGTTTCTGAACTGCAGCCTTAATGGGGAAGATTTTTCTGGTGACAGCTAACCGTCGATAGAACAGGTCCCTATTGTTTACATATTAAGAGTACCTACCTACGAGACATAAATATAAATAACTAATTAACATATTTTTAAAGAGAGGCAAACATTTTCGTGTTTCGCATAACCTGACAATATTTGTAAAAATCCTATTGCCATAATTGTAAGCGGAAATTTTTGGTTGTATAATGATGGCGGGCTAGCAGATGAATTGAACTCACGACGCTTGCGTGGAAACACGACGTGTTTATCCACTCAGCTACTGACCAGTCAATTAAGAGGGAATTTGGGCAGGTGGAAGAAATACATAATCAACAGCTGAGGCGGAAAGGAGAATCACAGGTTGTGTCTTGAATTTTATCGAGAACACAACGTATATGGCGTATGTCCAATTGTACAAAACATATATATGAGGAAAATAAGAGTTACAGAAAAATAACACCACGTACATAATACATGAATGAAGCAATGACAATAATAGGACAAAAATATACCTACACGAGAGAGAATATTCAAGTCAAAGACCGAACAAGGTTTTAGTAGATTGTTACATAAAAAATTATCACCCGATGTTATATGAGTACTATAAAAGTAAATACAGAAATTCATTAAAATATTCGTAAAAAAATGAAGTGCAAACCCTTATTTGTTTACAAAACAATAACACAGTGTTGTCCAAATTGCAGACTTTACTTCAGTATTATAATTTAGTTGTTATCTGTTAAGTTACACAGCGTTTTAATAAATGAACACAGAATCCCTAGACGAATTGAAACCAAATTGAATGTCTGGTCCAGAGTGCCAATGAAATTGATTACCTGTTTCAAAAAGGAAGGTCGATATTTAAAAATGTTTAATCAATTTCACGAGAGTAGCAGTTATTGAGCTTATTTCGGACTCACTGACACGCCAACAACATTCTCATATCGATATATTCCTTGGGAGGTTTCCAAAAATAATATTCCATCAAAAAGTTAAAGCGTTGAAAAAGTTAAAAATTTCATAATTTTCTGATTTCTTTTGTCATGTACAGTTTTAGAATCTCCCTTTGCCGGTCGGACCTACAACAAGCGCAAGTGCTAATCGCTGGTACTGCTAGTAGCTCCCTGGCATGCCCTGTCCTACATAACTAATAGCTACTCACGTAAAATAATCTGTGCACCATTACACGCGGATCCCTTGCCACAGTAAATCCAGCGCGTCATCCAATAGAGATCAAAACGTCAACGAGATGTAAAATTCTCAATACTGTTAGATGACTATTCAATTACGTATTTCCTATCGAGCCTGTAGAGATTAGCGCACATAACTTCACCAGATATTGGGGATACCACTGCAAAATGAGTATCTAGATGTAGCCAATTTATTGACAATTATTGGACAATTTTAATGGAGCCATTTATTAAAAAATACCAAAAGATTTCAGTAGAATAAACACTAGTAATCCACAAAGCTCTCAACATTATTGACCCAGTCCATCACAATTCCGTTCAATTTCACTAACTAACTAACTAACTAACCATCACGCCGTTTCCCCGCAGGGGTAGGCAGAGAGGACGGACCGCCAAACAACTCGATCTTGGCATACACTTCTTGCTTCATTCACATTCATACAACGCCTCATACATTCTCTTCTGTTATTCCGACTTCTGACATGGCCCGACTCGAGTATTTGATTCACTTGATCGTGCCATGTCTTCCTCGGGCGTCCCCGGCTTCTTCTTCCATTCACATTCGCGTCATATATTCTCCTTACACTCCTTTCTTCGTTCATTCGCTCTACATGCCCAAACCATCTAAGCGTCCCTTTCTTAATCTTGCTCACTACGCTTACATCAGCCTTGCATTCTTTACGAATCTCAACATTTTTCACTCGATCATACATGGTTTTACCACACATTCGTCTCAGAGATCTCATTTCTACAGCATTCAGTCTACTTTCATCCTTCCTCTGCCAGTTCCATGCCTCACTGCCATACATCAAGGTTGGTATCAGCACTCCATTAATTTCACTATACTGGCAAAACAATATTACAAAAACCGCATTTCTTTAGCAAAAATCGAAAGAACTTTGAAGCTTCCAAAAACATGTTTTGCAGCTACAAAACGCACAGACAAAACAACGCATTATTTATAGCATCCAATCAGAATCCAAGTTATCTAATTTAATTTAATGCATAAGTACCTTGTTTTAATATGAATACTCCACAAGAGTCCCAACTGCTCCCAACCATCTGGACCCAATGAGACTATGCATCCCCAATTTGGGAATGTTGTAAGGCTGAAGGTATTGGGGAGGGGAAGGAGAAGAGGAAGAGGCAGGTGGGGAAATACCTGACTATTCAGATCTGGTCACCAACACGGCTAAAAGCCATTTCAAGCAACGTTTCAATTCTGAATGGTTGTCTTTCACCAGGGCGATACTGAGAGTATCTTCCACTGTGGAACGTGCGCAAATATAATACATATTATTTTTTAAATGAATTAATTGTGAAACAGCACAAATTAATTAAATAAAATTTACTTGCCCACGCCGGGATTTGAACCCGCTACCTCCGGATTCGTAGTCGAGAGCCTTACCCCTCGACCATGGAGGCCGTCAACCTAATTTTTTTCATTGCACACCATCAGTGTAAATATAAAACTGGAAAAAAATACAGCAACGTATCAAAAATAATCAATTGTTATCGTTATTTTTTTCTGTGTCTTTTCGGTTCCACGTTTCATTTTGAGAGTTGTTAATATTATCTTCAATGATTACAATGAGGTTTATAAGCTTCAAAAAGTCATTCCAAAATTGAATATTAATCTAAATAAAATCAACAGATGTACCATATAAATAAAAATATCCGAGACACTATCTAAAGATTACAAAATATTCGGGTAGAATCTTGTTATCATTATAAAAAGGTAGCAGCTAATACATCGTACTTAATTGAAGATTATATTAACAGCTCCTAGAAATCGAAGTATGATACCGATAAAAATGACGGAACGGATTGGGGTAGAACCAGATGTCACCTGCAGAAGAAATGACTGACGACCTAAAGAGAATCTCCGGTTTCCGAAAGATAAAAGCCGCCATGAATCAGTAAAACTACAGACCTTTAAGAGAGGCCTGTGTCCAAAGCTGACCTCCGGAAAACCTAAGAAGAAATAAGAGCGAAAGAATCGAGTTCCTATGTATCTCTGACGTCCTTATTTCATTATATCACTCTATTATGATACCATTATAAAGCAAATACAATTTAGCAACATATCCAATATATTTTGGAGATCCCATTATTTATGGAGGGAATGAATTCCGTGGAGAATTAATCCCATAATGTGGGGGCTATCCCGCCCCTGTCCCACGTGTGGGAGTAAACCAGCAATAAGTAGTTACTAGTTCACCAGGATCTAATTACATTTACACGGTCAACGTTTCTAAATGAAGACATTCCATTAAAGTATAATACTCTACCATGACAAATATCGGTGCTTCTATATCAAATCCAACATCAAAGACATTTATTATTTGTTGATGAAACCTAGGTATGTAATACGATACATTTACCTTGATATATACAACGGTGGTGTAACAATTGCTTTAATTTTAACTCCGCATGCGCAGCTTTGAAGGAAACCACTGTTCGCATCCTTGAGGATGCTGTCCGAAGACTAGATGGTCTTTTAAAGGAGAAGTAAGAAGAAGTGGACCTGGTTCTTGAAGAAAACGATGTTGAAGTAGGAGACGAACAACAATTAAACAGCTATCGTACCTCAGTCAATTGCGACCAATTAACGTCAACCATGTACGAAAGATGTGCACGCATTTGGCGTGTCTTTAAACTTGATGCCGGTTCTTCGGAACACTTTCAAATAAAATAATGACAAAAATAAACACAACGACCGTATTCCAGAGATTGCAATCCGTTGGTGAATAGGGGAATCTAAACAGCCAGATTTTTAGCAAACGACTCCCTCCAAAAAGCAAGCTGATCTCTGCAAATAAAGCGAAACTCCTTGGTATTATCTTTGGATCATATGAAATCCGACCTGTGTTTTGTAGGAATTCGCGAAATTCAAATTTATATCAGTTAGATATTTGGCAACCCTCCGAGATCAGATAATAATAGTTGTTCGGCTTCACAGCTTCAGCGGCTGCAGCTCTCGGCGGCAGTGTCATTAGGAAGGAAGCCATCTCCCGTCTCCCGCTTCTCAACTAACCAAAATAGACCAATGCAGATTTAAAGAATAGCCATCGCACGTGTCGCCACACCAACACAGTAGTGAGACTATATTTACAAGAAAGACAGATAGATGAACAATATGTTTTGATCCACAATTAAAGATTTTAATATTTTCTTAACTATGTTGTAACTTGCAGCCCGCATATCACGCCAGTTTATGCCATCTATCTTTGATTCTGTATCATTCATATATCTTTCAGTGTTGTTTTCTGTGTTATTAAACTTAATTACAGGTTTTTTAAAAAGGCATTATAATAGTGCAATGAACAGATCTGTTTCATTTTTCATTTCCTGTTTCAGAACCACAACCGATTTTAGAACATTTAGTTTTGTTTTGGTAATTACCAAAAATGGTGCTTTTGATTGGCTGTCGTAAAAACTGGTTAAAATGGTATATTCCAAAACATTCTAATTGAATATCGCTTATGGATTAATAGCGGTTGCGACTCGTGAATTGTGAGTGAGCTAGAGTGCTATGATTGAAAAATACGACGGGGCACTGCCCCACCTACCATCTAAATCTCCATACAACGAAATTGAAATTTTGAAAAAAAAATATAAATCGTTTTCGGCTTCAACAACATCAATAACGTCGTATTTTACAATCATAGCACTCTAGCTCACTCAAAAGTCACGAGCCGCCACTGATTAATAGTAACATAAAAAGCAAAATCACATGTCTTAGGCAGTGCCAGAGTGTTGATATGCACATTCTCTTTATCAAATCATCCTTACGAGTTTTGACCCATCAGCAAAGTTCCAACATTACGCACCTCTTGTAGGCGAGCTATGGTAGCAATGCAGAGAGGCGACATTGAGTCTAGAAAAACCCGGGCATTCCCCGGCTGGCATACACAATTATGAAATATGAGTTTACCACAAGCAAAGTCTCTTGTCTATGCCACAGGCCATAGAGCATTTGTGTAAAGAGATGACGAGACCGTGATAAGCTAATAAATGGTCTCTCACTAATCCTTTAAGACGCGCAATGGTAAAAAAAGACACGCCATCAGCTTATTGGTCGTGAGGTCAATAACCGCTGCAAATTAATGGCAATTTTAAACAGTCCTAACTTCTGTCGGTGGCATTGTTCTCTCACGCATCGGCATCCTTGAAAAATCAACGCGCCTGTTCACCGATAACAATGGGAGTTTTTTTTACAATATTTTCGTTGCGTGATGCCCCCTTTGCATCATCACTAAAACTTCGCAACTTTGCAATAATCAGAGTTATTTTTTTATAGCGCAATTTTGTGAAGGTTCACCTCAAGTGCGCTTTACACTAACTAACCTAACCTAATATAATTATAAAATAAAGATATACCGTATATACCATATACAAACTATAACTTCAAATATTCATGAGCAGCAGACTCACTTACATGCACAATTTAGAATAAACGGGTATAAATAATCATATGTAAACTACAAATAACAAAAGGGCAAGAGAATATAATTACATAACCTAACGTAATATAATTAGAAAATAACAAATATGTTACATGTATACAAATAAAACCATGATTTAAAATATTCACGAGCAGCCGACTCACTTACACTTTAGATATTATATAACAATTTAGTATAAGCTAAGGGTGTAAATATTTAAATACGAAATAGATACAAATAACAAAAGAGAAAGATAAAAATTTGATGACATTATGTACATGGTTTTTTTCACTAGACACTAAGAGCATTGAATAACAAGGATACGATGGCGAAAGTCGCAATTTAATAAGTATCTACTCTTTGTAGAATGCAATATTATGTGGTTGAAAATATACGGACTGCTACAAGCAGTCGACATCGATAGCTTCAAGTAGTGACGCACAAGGATCGACACTTATAGAAGAAGCGTTAAAAAACAATACGGTAGTCCGTAGATTACGAATATCGACTGCTTGTAGCTTGCAGCAGATCGTCTATGAGGGGTGTAATAAAAAAAGACATCAATTCTATAGGAGGAATTAGAATTCGAAGATGTTGTGGAAAACTGATCAAAAATGGATGCTCTAAGAAGAAAATAAATTTTGGCATTCTGTCACTATTAGCTGTGTTGTTGGCACAATCCCTCCTATATTTTCTACTAATTAAACCAATCATACAACAAGTTAATATCGTTGCTCGGGATGTCTTCCAATTTCCGTAGCAATTAGTTTCAATTTTTTTAAAGTATCCATACGTACGCGATTCTCAAACTGCTCAAAATCAAAAATGTATCTATGGTTATTAGTGATGCAGAAGTAGCACAAGTTGTTTCTGGTGTAATGAATTAACCACGTAGTATTTAATATGATCCCCGATTGGAACCGAATAATTGAACGATAACCTTTTCTCAAAAAGAGACACAAACATCCCTCTGATAAAGAAACTAATTAATTCGCTTTATGAACCATTTTACGCCGGATTACCCAGCCACGAAAACCCAACGATAAATTCGCTATCAAGCTATGATGCAAATTCTATATTTAAATATAAAAGACCAAAAACGGTCGTCCGAACGGAGTGACTCCTACAGCATCTCTGCACTCTGATACAATTTAATCAAATAAAATTTACTTGCGCACACCGGGATTTGAACCCGCAACCTCCGGATTCGTAGTTAAAGATCATAACTACTCAACCACGGAAACCGTCACACGCGTGTTGAATTGTCATCGAACCGGTATGTGGTACGTATCTTTTGTAAGCGAATACATTTTTGATACTGTGCATGTATAAAATTAATTAACATGTTTTTGATGGACGTGATTACGTTTATGTTCAATGTGTGGTCTACATCGGTTGATAATGCTGCTTCCGAGTACCTCCTCGGAGTTAGGTCACCGATGCAATGGGCTCATCGCTCATAAAACGCATAATTCATAGCGTAACAGTCGTCCATTAGCTGGTGTGAGTGATGTGACTCACGGTCAATTGACGTCTTTAGTCTTTAGCGCATGTCCAAAGTTCAAGTAGATAGCATCTGCGAAGCTAGATCGTCGCTGGTGCGGCCTCCATTGCCAACTTGCAAGTGCAACAGTGATTTAATGCAGAAAGAGACTGAAACAGAATCTTTAAAGTACAGTTATGGAGTGTTCCAGTTTGCACCCTTTCTTCTGTACGGCGCACTGTGGTCCCAATGATCGATTCAACTTCGCTTTGTTATTTACTTTAATTATAATATTTTTTACGATTTGTACATAATACCATTTTATTTCATTATAGAAGAAGATAATGTTAATATATCCTAAATGAAACACGAAACCGAAAAAAAAATAAGCTAATGAGACCAGTTCACTTTACGCCATCTTCATCGATATCATACCTCAAATTCAAGACTTGTCAGTATTATCCACAATTTTAAATGGCATTTTATTGGCTGCTATCTTTGTAATGATTACAAAGTTCTTTCCGAACACAACTGCAATCGGAAATAGAGTCTCGGATATACCTATCCGATTTTTATTTATATAGACATCTATTGACTTTTCTGCAAGTCTAGAAAAAATATTCAATTTATTTTTAATAACTTATTGAAGTTTATAAACCTCATTGTAATATTTAATCATTGAAGAATATAATATTAACATATCCTAAATGAAACACGAAACCGAAAAAAAAAACAAAGAAAAATAAAAAGGTATCAGTCGCATCTGGGACTCATATTGCAATTGTGTTCGGGAAGAACTTTGTAATCATCATAAAGGTAGCGGCCAGTAATATGGGATTTAAAATTGTGGATAATATTGACATGTCTTGAATTTGAGGTAAGATACGTTTTTATTTTTATTTGTTTTTTTTAATTGCTCTTATTTATCTTAGAACTACCACCGGTTTTTTTTCTACTCTGCACCTGCCGACCCATCACATTTATAGAATAACCTAGTGGCAAGGCTGCACTTTGGATTTATTAGCAATTTCGTGGATGCTATTTGAATAGTAGTTACGAAATCGCTTCATGTCAGAAAGTATTCGCTGCAAGTAACTCAATTAACAACTTTCAAACATAGCGGCAGTTCAATGAGAACATGTTCAATTCTAATCGGGACAAATCCGCGATTTTGACGGTTACGTGATCTAATTTCCGGTTTTCGCCGCTACGCGTCGCTGCTGTCGCATTGTCTAACATCAACAACCACTGACTTTTTAAAATTTGTTTTGGGTATTGTTTACGTTGTGGTTTTTATGTTTTGTTTTTCTCTTCGACTAATCCAGTCGCGAATCCTTTTTTCTAATGATTTTCTATTTCACTTAACAATAATTATGTACTCAGCTTGGCGCAATTCAAACGAATCAGTCGTTTACAAAATACAGAATGAGATTTGTACTTCTTTTGATAGTTCAGTCGCTACTACCTTTACTACTCACAGTTCCGAACATTCCAGTAGCTCCGTGTGATTCTCTAGTAGCGGCAACATAGCAGCAACGAAATCGGTCCATGTGGTTAAGTCTTTACATTTCCTAATCAACTTTTAGAAGAGTTTTGTCGTTATTGTTTGAGGAACATCATCTGTAGTTTTTAATTTCGCCGCTGCCAAACTCTCAGTGGTGGCCACCTATAGATCAACGAATCACTACATATTACCATGTTAGAAGTGTCGTCGCATCTTTTGGATCCACGTGTAGCATAAATTCGCGAGCGAACGATGGGCGGCTAGCGGCTGTATCAGTGCTGACTGCCATCTCACTAGCTGTGACTAGGATGAGACCAGAGAGCCATCATTGCAGGATGTCGACCATTACGGATTAATATATTGTTAACGTCTATAGTAGACCAGGGGCGGTCCATTTCATTAAAAGCACTGCTTGCCGCCAACGAAAAAACAAGTTTTTTTCTAATTTCTTCAAACGATTTGCATTCACTTTGTGGCGTGATTATTAATAAATGATTTAAAAAATATATACTTAATAAATATACATAGATATCTATCTATACGTTTCGAAAGTGATCCTCTCTTCATCAGGAATGTATGAATACTAAAAATAATAATGTCAAGTATAGACAAATGATAAAAATTAGAACACAGTAATGTAAGAATAGGCAAATTATAAACATAATAAAAAAATTATTATAATACATTGTATAACCAATTTATATTAGAAATTATTTTTATTATTAACATTAAAATGAAAATAAATTCAAGAGATAGCTATTTAAAAAATTTTTTTTGATTATTTATTAAATTTAATTCACTATTAATGCCTTTTCTGAGTTCTACAATTTCAAATTTATCTAATTGTAAAAAACCGGCTGTATTGTATGTAATTTTTTTAAACCTTTATTTATATCAAACGATTGATTGGTTTCTAAAATATGATTAGCAAATTCAGAATAATTGTTATTATTAAAACACATTAGGTGTTCCTCAACTCAAATACTGAAATTTCTAGAAGTCTTTCCTATGTAACAAGTTTTTCATTTAAAATTCTTGATTTCTGTGGAGAAGGTAAATCATCTGAAGGCGATGCAATGGGAAGTAATGCAAAATTATTTGTTTTTGCTTTGAAAATTTGATGGCCTAGAAATATCATAGATAATTTAATTGAACACTGCAAGTAGAACGCACCTTGGCCTTTTGTTTAAACGGGCATTTTTTTCGAGTATTTTTATACGCCTAAAAAAAATTAAGTATCAAACCTAAAAAAAAGTTTAAAATGGAAAATTCCCTACTTACGAACCCCTTTTCCAATATTGACGTATGGCTCATTGTGGCAAATTAAGTTTTTTAGAATTTTATACCAGAAAACATTTCAATAATTATGCATGAGCTTTACAAAATAAAATAAAGCAAGAATTTTGGTGATGTTTTTATATCGTAAAACGAAACACGCGGCCGGTATTAAGTGTGAATTTCAACCTTATCGACACCTGCATAAGGAGTACGTGATTTCTTTCGAATTTAAGGAAGTCAAGATATATTGAAGACCTCTATTATTGAGCAGTTAGGTTCCTCTGCTCCATTTTTTTTTGTTTTTTTGTAAATACAGTTATGAATAAATATATTGCAAAAGCGATAAAAAAATCACAAAAAAATTAGTCGACATAATTATGAAAAATATAGGTAAATAGATGGATAAAAATAGGTTACAAGTGGGTACATAATATTCGTATTCGGGTTCCAAACAAGCATGAGCATATACATTTAGTTAAAATAACCACTATTTAGTTTTTTTTAAGTATCCTGTTTTCGTTCCATAGTGATTTATTTGTTTATATGTACGACACGACATGTGTCATACAGCAACATATGTATACATACAGCAACAACAAAGAAACAGAAAATATAAGAAAAAAATATAGGAAAATTGATGGATAAAAATAGGTTACAAGTGGGTACATAATATTCGTATTCGGGTTCTAAACCAGCATGAGCATATACATTTAGTTAAAATAATCACTATTTAGTTTTTTTTTAAGTATCCTGTTTTCGTTCCATAGTGATTTATTTGTTTATATGTACGACACGACATGTGTCATACAGCAACATATGTATACATACAGCAACAACAAGGAAACAGAAAATATAAGAAAAAAATATAGGTAAATAGATGGATAAAAATAGGTTACAAGTGGGTACATAATATTCGTATTCGGGTTCCAAACCAGCATGAGCATATACATTTAGTTAAAATAACCACTATTTAGTTTTTTTTTAGTATCCTGTTTTCGTTCCATAGTGATTTATTTGTTTATATGTACGACACGACATGTGTCATACAGCAACATATGTATGCATACAGCAACAACAAAGAAACAGAAAATATAAGAAAAAAATAAAGATATCAGTCCCAGATGCGACTGAAATCTTTTTATTTTCTGTCGTTTTTTTTTCCGTTTTCATGTTTCATTTAGGTTACGTTAATATTATTTTCTAAAATGGTTAAATATTTAAATGAGGATTTTAAATCTCAATAAAAATGATAAATAAATTATAAATTGAAGAAAATACAAGTTAAAAGGTATAAAAACGAATACAGTAAGTATAAAAAGCAAAAAAAGTGTACATAGGATAAAGTATGAAAATGTATAGAGCATAAAAAGTATAAAAAAGAATTAATTATAAAAACTTATATTTTCGGATTACTGTATTATATACTATTAAAATGCCGAAATATGCACTGTCACTGCTAAAACATATCACTAATGTATACGATATAGTGGGGAATTGGGAATGGCCTTGAACGCCAAATCAGCTGTCACAATAATAAAAATTAAAATGATTGCATAAATTAACAATAACATTATTAAATTTGAACACAAAACAAATAATGAATATGGAAATGCATATTATCCGATATCTGGTGATAACTTTTTAGAAAAAAACGCCATTTACTTTCGGAACGCTGCTTTGCTTGAAATAGATTTAGTCATGTTTATCAATAGATCTAGATAGCCAGTTACTTCCCAACAGTATCACAACATACCCCGATTGGGGACGCCACAATATCCCGCGAGCAGTAACAATTAAAGAGTGCTGAAACCGTAAATTTTATTCCAAAAATGGTCCAAATAATTGGGTGTGAATTATTTTACGTCCCATTTCTCTGGGGTCATTTATAAAAGTTTCTTGCCAAGCTCAGAAGCTCACCGACCGCCCCTGTACCGAACTATCATACTACACCTAATACTCGCTTTGTAGTACCTACTTTATTAGCGAGTGCTGACTGAACTCCCAATTTAACTCAAAATAGCACAAGGAATATAATGTTGCAGCAGGCGCATTTTATTATATGAATTTATAACTAAAATATTTCTTCATCATGAAAAACTAATATTGGTTGTTTAAGAGGAACGGCAGCACGGCCTGTTTCATACAAAACTTAATTTTGGATTTGAGGCCAAAATACTCACCTAAACCGAATAATCTTTTTTTTTATCAAAAGGTATAGCAAATATCTAATACGGATTAGAAGATTTTTTTTTTTGAACCTACAAAATACAAGATTTCAGACGCAACTTTAGCCATTATTTGGGGGCTAACGGTGATTTAATAAGAAAGGTTTTATTCAGTTTACTATAATAATATAATGAAGTATTAAATAAAATAATAGCCTAAATTTCATAATTTTAAATAAAAATAAATTAAATACTTTTAATCCGTACTAGATATTTACTATACCTTTAAGTTTAAAAAAAAATATCATTCTGTTTTGGTGGGCTATTTTGGCCTTAAATCCGAGATCAAGTTTTGTATGAAACAGGGCGCTCAGCCCTTCCTCTTAAGCGATATTTTTTATTCATATAATATACGTATCTATTTGCAAACCTTTTTTTTTAATTTTACTGCTACTTATTCAAATTATACCTTTTTTTATTTTATTTTTTTATTTATTCATCCAAAGAACATAAATACATGCATGGTAAAATAAAGAAAGGAGCAAAATATGTAGTCCTGCAAAGCGGTCACGTGACAGCTTGTCTGCAGGTTCTACAAAAATTAATTAGTCCTAATAGTAATAGTAATACATACAAACATTTCTTTTTCTTTTTGGTTTAATAAATATATATTAATCTTAAATAAAATAGGTACTTACATTTGACGTTAACATTATAGGCACATAATTTAACTTAGCCATTATGTATACATAGATAAAAATTTAAAGATACATAGATAAAAATTTAAAGATACATAGATTGCTCATTTAAAATCCATAACTTCATCGATTTCACGCAAAGCCTCTCACTTTCCTCCAATTTATAGCTTTCATTAAATTTATTGAAAATCACTGACACTGTATTCAAGAGTTCGACCTCCATATTTATTTGAAATTTTTGGAATTTTAGGCCTCTTCTTTCAGTGAATCTAGTGCTGTGTTTGTGCACCAGTGGCTTTTTGTATTGGCTATAATAGTGATGTACCATAGGAGACCCTACATTCACTTGTTATGTAAAAACCCCTTTGGGCGTATATATATACAAAATAAAAATATATTCTTAATATTTTTTTTAATCTTTGAAGACACTTTTAATAATTCTCAATGAAATGTAAAACGAAAAGACACGAAAAAAAAAAAAGTAACGGTCGCATTTGGGATTCGAACCCAGGACCTTTCGGTCTATCCGGGACCTGGACCCTAACCAATTGAATTAATACCACCCCATTGTTTTTCGTCATTCTTATCAATGTCATACTTCAATTTAAGAAGTTTTAAAATCTTGGTAAAACTGCTGTTTTTTATTGCTCTCTACAAAAAATCGATAGCCACAACACGGGCATGTGCCTATTCTGGTGGTAGCAAAATTCTACACAACTTTAATAATCTTTATAAAATCTATATATATAAAAATCAGTGTAAGTTTATTTGTTTGTTTGTCCTCGATTTTGTCGAAAAATACTAGACCGGTTTCGCTGAAAATAGCACAGTTTGTTCTTATTAGCGCCGGGAGGCTTAGAGATTAGTTTGAATGAAATCCAATGTGTAAAACTGTTGTTATAACGTTTTAAAATTAGTGTGAAAAACATTGAACCCGCCATGTTATATTTAGGTTAGCCAATAGATATAACACTCTGGTTAGCCACAGATTGCATATTAAAAAGAAGAAGGTTTTTTTGGGTAGAATATTTTCAAAATGGAAAACACGAGTAGGTAGGACCTGCTTAAGAACTTTATGATTTAGATATATGTTTAAAAAATAAACGTTTGGAATGAAATAAAATATTCAAATGAGTGTTTCTTTATTTGGAGATAGTTACTTTCGCTGTCAATCCAATTATTGTACCCGATCAAGGCCGGTTACACATCAGCTAGTACTTAATAAAGAATAAATTTTAAATCAATAATAACAAATAGGATTGATTTGAAAACGCAAAAATCGTCCTGCACTAGAAATAAGTATAAAGATGTACATAAATATTGTTCCCGCACGTGAAGTAGAAAGGGGGTGAGGCGGCTGTCGATATCGCCCGAATCCTTCCAACCGAAAAACATGTATGCATTTCTATTCTACTTTGGCACAAGACTGAACAAGTGTGAGCACTGAGCACTGCATTGCTGCTGGTATGAAAACTTCAAAAAAGTTGCACATGAATGTGCATGCGCGGACGTGATTCGCTATAAGTGCGCAGTAGGGTTATCGAGTGACCCTTACTGCGCTGCGTCAATATGCGTGCAGTCTAAATGGACTACGATCCGTGGACCTCCGTTTACATCTCGTGGAGCCCCATTTTTTTCTCCCTGACATGGACCACTTTGGGAATCGCTTTTTCAATAATTTCCAGAACGACATATCAAGTCACCTAGACATTTTGAAGTTATCATTGGAGATCCATACCCAGCGAGCGCTTGTAATCGACTGAAGCCCGTGTTATCTCTATTATGCCAATTGACCGCATGTTGTTGCCCATATATCGAATGCTGATGTTTACTTCAATTGTATACCTCAATGCATAGAGCGTGATACCGTTGTAAGATCCTGTAGGTTTCAAAGACTGCGTTGGGCTGGACATGTTGAAAGAATTCCGGATGACAGGACGCCGAAAATCATGGGTGTGTGGGTGTCCCATTGGAAGCAAGTCAGAGGCAGACCAGTGGATGGACTGTGTCTAAAGATCTCTTCAATGGTTTAAAGGCTATAATTGCATAATTGCTGTTTCTTCTTGCTGTTAAATCGTTAACGTTAAAAAAACATCTCTTGCTCCGACTGCCGAGACGATCTTTTTTGCTTAAGAAAAACCTGTTCTTTGTTTAATATTGCTATGCACAAAAAATACCATTTTAATGTTAGGGAATTATATGACAGACAAAGCTGTGTACAAAGTACTACATTCATATTATGCATGGTAATTGTATGATCTCTTAACTGTAAAGCAGAAAATCTCCCGAACGGTGATCTCTCTAGCGCCATGAATTTATTTCAGCTCTTTACGGGTCATTTAAAAAAACATATATTTGTTAGTTTTAAATTACATGAAGAATTTGACTTTTCTTTTTTTTAGATCGTGTTACAATCGTTTTACAAAGTATACAAAAATTACAAATAAAAAAAAAAGAGCACAGGATTTTTTAAATGTATAATATGGAACTATGATGACAGGTTAATAATAAACTTTATATTTTTATTCATTCATTAGATACATCGATACAAAATTGTGTTAAGGTTTTTTTACTGTGCCTTTCTCACCTGTTGAGGCAGGCTAGTTTATAATATTTTATTTTATTAATTGATAAACTAAAGTTTTTTAAGGCAAGATTTTTGTGCATAGCGCAAAGGGTAACAATTATTTTTATAAACAATATTTATTAGCCTGAAACACTCATCCAAATTGAAAAAACCTTCCGAGAAAAGATAAATGTCGCCGACAGGACACGAACCTGCACCCTTCTGATGTCCGGTCAGATGCTCTCAAAAAGAGTTTTTTTTTTAATTTTTCATCACAGATTTTTAGCGAAAATAAGGATCTATTAAGCCAATTCAATTGGACTATGGTATCCCCGATTGGGGTATGTTGTGATCTGGAGTAGGGAGGGAAAGGAGATGGGGAGGAGGAAGGTTGGGAAGTACACGGCTATTCAGATCTAACACGGCTTAAGCCAATATTCAAGCAAACGTTTTGATTCTGAATTGTGTTATTTCACCATGGTGTTATGTACCTACTCATCTGACCCTAAACTCAATACCTACTTCTCAAATTCCAAGCTATTGTTGTCTTAAACCTGACCAGACAACACATCACCCTAAACCATTTTATTGTAGTACCTATTAAAATAAGTGTCCCATCTAAGAATTATAAATACTATAATAAAACTATCCACGAAAGCAAAATTCCCAAAGTCAATTGTAAATCTTCCATGGTCATTGCTTAAAACATGCTATTGTCATATCTTCTAAATTGTCAACTAATTCATTTTCTCGAATCTTAAACGCCGCTTTATCTATGCCTGCCAACTTTCCAAATGTAACGGTGCAATTCTTACGTTTCCTAAATCCCTCTCTCATTCCTCCTACACCTTTACTAGAGTACGCTACGCGCCTAGTTCATATTTTTTTTATGATATTGCATCTAATAAAATACCTAAACAAAGAATCTGACTTTATACAAATCTACAACCCGAGCTAACAAAGAAGAAAATCGAATATAATACACAAGTGAAGAGATTAAGATTTATTCAGTGAAGAACAGTGAAATAGACCCCAAGAACAAGTAATGTATCTAAATCGGTGTTAAAAAAATGGTGATACTGAAATAATTTAAAACACCAACAAAATTAAAATTAATTCACGCTTCCTGATTATTTCATTTTATATCGCGCACCTCCGACAGCGGACAGTCAAATATTTGATGAACCTTTTAAAATAAAGGATAACGTTTTTTTTATAAAACCAGTTCCATCTGGAATATTTTGGAAATAAATTATCACTTTACAGCAGAATGTTTTGTTTGCCGTTTCATTAAAACCATTTTGGCTAGACCCAACGATAAAAAACAATGTAGGTACACAGAGGACGGAATAAAAAATTAATGTAGTATTTTATTTATATCATAATATTAGATTGTGGGAATTGACAACACGAATGTGACATGCGAATCACGCTTCAGTCGCATGCTTGCTTTTCTTCATAATAATATTTTTTGTAAAAACCATTCGGAGTATTTTGTGATGCTAAGGGTGCTGCGGAGAGGTTTATGAGGAGGTGGGGAGAGGGGGGTAATTACCTGGCTATTCTGATGCCACCAAACGGTTAAAACCATTTAAATCAATGTTTTGATTCTATGTATAAAAATGAATGTTTGACCGGTTTCGCTGAAAATAGCACAATTTGTTTTTATTAGTGCAAGGAAGGTTTATAGGTTAGTTTAAATGAAATCCGATTTGTAAAACTGTTGCTGTAACGTTTGAAAATTAGTTAGTATGAAAAACATTGAGGCCGCCATTTCGTATTGAGGTTACCCCTTTAATATACCACCCTGGTTACCCACAGATTACATATCGTCACTGCATTTATAATATAGCTTATGTGTCGTTTCGTACATTCTGATCGAGAAAAACTGCTTTAAAAAATAATTGTAGACTATATATGCTAAAAATATTTTTTACCATTATTAGGCAAGCTTTCCACCTTAACAAATGTATTATTTTTAGCAAATCTAGTTTTTGCAATTATTTTTTAAAGCAGTTTTACTCGATCATCTCAGAATGTACGAAACGGCACATAAGCTATATTATATATGAAGCGACGATATTCAAAAGAAGAAGGTATGTTTGGATAGAATATTTTCAAAATGGAAAATACAAGTAGGTACCTACATAAGAACTTAGAAAAAATTAATGAATTAAATTCACCCAAACAACAAGCGAAAATTCACAACTTCATACAATCCCGAGTAAGGCCGGGTACACATCAGCTAGTTAGTTATTAAAAGTATTCACGATATAATGAAGTAGTTGCAATTTTACAAAGATGCAATTTTGATTTTAAGTTTTGACCGTGGTGGAATTGGGTGGTTTGCAACTATTATACGGTCCTATCCAATAGATCCTGTATACTTGTCTAATCACTTACGTGCACTCAACAAATTGCTCTACTTTCCGTGATATATCTTTTAGTTTTATTATTTTACAACTAGTGGCGTGAAAATGTGTTGGATAATGGAACTTTTTAAAGTTACGCCCTTAACATTTAGTTTCTTATTTAATTTAAACAATGCTGTTAAGAGGAACGGCTGCGCGGTCTGTTTCATACAAAACCTAATTTTGGATTACATTTATCATTTGAAGAAAGTAACTCTAGCAGTGAATATGATAAATAGAGACATACGCAGAATGAGCACTTGCGCACAAGACAACGCGTTACTTCTCAATCCCCAAAAAATTGTTTCTTTATTAATGGGAATACACAAAAAAATATCAAGCCTAAGGAATGGAGGGCATGTTGTAAAAATACATGAAACCACTATTCCCTATGTTAATGCTGTCCGCAACCTTGGAATAATAATGTACGGTTGGATGAGGCATGACGAACATGTTAGGAAGAAGTCACATTGGTGATGTTCGGGCATTCATCTGTGTTGTATAACATAGGAGATTATATATCAGTAAAAGTACGTAGGATAGTCTTGTTCTCTCAATATTGTACTATGGAGACACTGCCTCTACGGTCTCTCTTTACTGAAAAAAAAAACTGTAAAACAATTACAACGTGTCAAAAATGCATGTCCCTATATAAAGACGCACGCATATCTCGCCTTCCCTTTGTCGGCATATTATAATAAGCTTTTTTAATTTTTTTAAATTTAATATAAATCAAATTTAATAATGTTATTACAAGTTCTGCAAGTATTTTTAGTTTAAAACATCAAATATGGGGAAACACATTATAAATGTAAAAACCTCATAGAATAAAGAATTTTAATTATTTTCTAACTAAATCGGCTTTACCGATAATAAATCATTATTTTTAAAAACCCGTCCAAATTAGAATGGGGTGGGAATGAATAAAATCATATAAATAAGTCGTCACAATGTGCATTAACCGCAGTTTGAAAATGGCCTTGAACGCCGAAACAGCTGTCACAATAATAAAAACTAAAAATACTTGCAGAACTTAATAATGCCATTATTAAATTTAATAATTAAATGGAATTCTATGAATTAAAGACAAAAACAATTAATGATACTAAGTATGTCGGACAGAAGGAAAGTACATCAAAAGTACAATTTGATGTATTTAAAGGTTCCCTACCTGTCTTTTTGATAATTGCAGTGATCCTGTGAATCCCACGCATTCGTAGTTACAGCTATTCCTCAACAAAACATTGGAATGAAATACCAATATATATTCGAAGGTCGACATCACTCCAGTGCTTCAAGATATTCTGCAGCGAATGGTTGATGACTGCACAATCAGCCTCACAACATCATAATTGATCAATATTGAAATGGATATATATTTGTGTTAAAAAGATAATAAGTAGAAATTTTATGTAAGATTTGTAACTTTAACTTTATCGGATTTCTAGAGACATGGCTGAAAACCAGCCGCACTCCGGATTCCGGAATGTATAGCTGGGCACTGACCTTTTTGTCAATTGCTAAAATTATATAATACTAGCTGATGTGTGCACGGCCTTGCTCGGGATTATTTATTTTTGGAATAAAGTTATGAAGTTGTGAATTCTTGCTTGTCGTTTGGGTGAATTTAAATAATCTAATTAATTTTCTCTAAACAAAGAAACGTTCATTTGAAAATTTCATTTCATTCCAAATATTTATTTTTACAAAATATATCTAAGTAATAAAGTTTATAAGTAGGTACCTATTGTGTTTTCCATTTTGAAAATATTCCACCCAAACAAACCTTCTTCTTTGGAATATGTAATCTATGGCTACCCAGAGTGGTATATCTATGGGCTAACCTCAATACGGCATAGCGTGTTCAATGTTTTTCATACTAATTTTAAAACGTTATAGCAACAGTTTTAGATATTGGATTTCATTAAAACTACTATCTGAACATTCCCGGCACAATAAGAACAAACTGTGCTATTTTCAGCGAAACTGGTTTAGTAATTTTCGAGAAAATCGAGGACAGACAGACAAACATTCATTTTCTATATATAGAGAAGAAAACATACAAAATAACTTAATCGCAATAAATGCTTTTATGATTATTAATTGCGGCGCCCTACGTTTTTCACTTGTCAGAAAATACATTTACTGAACAAATTGTTGACTTCTCGTGGCATACTACCTTTTAGATTTTTTAAATTTTACATACATTATCGCTACGGAGTGCTGTATGAACTTTGCGATAAGGTGATGGCCATGAATAGCAGAATCGCTATAAAAATGTCCGTTGCAACACTCTTTATCAGTGTTTAAGTCATTCAGACTATAAACAACTTCTATGCAAATATAAACAGACAGAACATGTACAATCAATGCACGATGGGTTAACTTAAAACATGCGATATATAATATTAATCATATTGTCACCTTAATTAGTAGAATAAGCACATTTTTTTCACAAATTAAGAGGAACGGCTGCCTGTTTCATACATAACTCAATTTTGGATTTGAGACCAAAATACCCATACAAACTGAATGATATATATATATTTTTAATTAAAGTTTTAGTAAATATCTAATATGGATGAGAACTATTTGATTTATTTTTGTTTCATACTTTTCGATGCAAATTAGAAAATTATTTACTGGTTCATGGTTTTTTTTATTATGTAAATAAAAATACAAAAAACAATTTTTTTTTAAAAGAACGTATTTTCGGGTGGATATTTTAAATAATTTACAGCAAATTTGTGTTCCAATTTTTTTTTAAATTTTATTTAAAGTCCTCCATAATGCTATTTTAATGTTTTTATTTTTTTATTTTATATTTCATTATATTTTCAAAGCAGACGGGGTAAAACGTTTTTTTTAAATCACCGTTAGCCCCCAAATAATTGTTAAAGGTGCCTCTAAAATCGCGAAAAATCAATTCCTTTAATGGCCTGTATTTCATAATTTAAAACAAAAATAAATAAATTACGTCTAATCTGGACTATTATACTTTTAGGTTTAGATGAGTATTTTGGCCTCAAATCCAAAATTAAGTTTTGTAAGAAATAGGCCGCGCGACCGTTCCTCTTAAGATATGAACGCCATCTTTTAGCTTTGTTTTTTCTACGTATTACTACGAGAACCTCATATTATCCGCATAATAATTATAAGTGAACAAAATATCGTATTAGTAAAATAAATAGTGTAGAATAAAAATAAACTAAAATCATTAAATGCGATATATTAAATAAAAGCAAAATAAATAAAAAATAAAAACATGATACGTTTGCGTATCATGTTTTATGTTGTCTCCCTTATGAAAGACCACCATTCAGATTCGAAACGTTACTTGAAATGGCTTTAGCCGTATTTTGTGACCAGATCTGAATAGCCAGGTACTTCCCCACCTTCCTCTTCCCCATATTCATCCCTCCCCACTGCCTTCAGTCTCACAATATACCCATTTAGGAATGCCATAGTCTCACTGGCTCCAAACAGTTGGGAACAACTGCGATTATTGTGAGGTACTCGCATAAAAAAAATCTCAAATGTAAAATGAAACAGAAAAGACAAAGAAAATAAAAATGTTTACCAATATTATTCTAAATTAATTCCCACATTTTTGGGTGCTATCTTTTTGCATGGTTAGATGTTATTTATTGCATTCGAGTTTAATTTGTAGCAATCAATTTTTATTTAATGTTTTTAAAATTTAATAATACCTATTATTATTAATTAAAAAAAACGGTTTTGAAAAACGGTAAACATCGATAATTGTATTTAATTGAATTGATTTAAAACAAATTTATTTATTGTGTAATATGTTTTGATCAGAAATTTGTCACTTTTGTTTTTCTTTTCTTTAATTTCTTCTTATGGTTCGTTTTTCTGGGGTGTGCACAGCTCGTCAGCCTGTATGGACTGCACGCCACTGCTGTTTATGATTGTAACAAGTCACATCTTATACTTTTCGTTTGCTATGATGAAATTGCGGGAGTAGAAATTATAGAACTTTTATAAAAACATAATTTTTTTAAACTTTTATAATATTCTTTACTTATTTAAATTAATATGAAATGTTTGGGTGCCCCTGCCGCACAGAGAGAGATAAGGGAGATTAAAGAGATTCAGAAGCTGAGAAGTGAGGCGCTGTAGAGCAGTGTAAACAGCAGCTCGCTCGAGTGCCATCAAACACACCCCTGGATCCGTCCTGAACAGGGTAGGCAGGGAAATAATTCATATTTTTCCCAAGAATCATTAAATTCAAATCTGTTTTATAAGTACGTATAAAAAATTCTATCAAGAAGCGAGAAAATGTATTTGTATTCATTTTAAGCAATATTGGCATCAAGCTGGTTTAACTTATGATGGAAATGACGTTGCAAGCTTGAAATAATGGCTTTGATCCATAAATTTCAAACAGAGACGCCCGTGCTCACAGTTCAGAAGCTTTCGCGGCTTTAATATTTATCTTATAAAATCTACTGTACAGTCTGACATTTAGTAGTAGAAAAAAAATTAGGGCACTGCGATCGTTCAAAACGTTTTAAATTAATGGTATCACCAAGATAGGGAAATAATTGTAATTTAAAAATAAAACCACAATGGTCCATGTGCATGTATTTCACTTTAATTAAACGGTCTTCCGAAATCGATATATATATGCTGATACCAACCTTGATGTATGGCAGTGAGGCACGGAACTGGCAGAGAAAGGATGAAAATAGACTGAATGCTGTAGAAATGAGATCTCTGAGACGAATGTGTGGAAAAACCATGTACGATCGAGTGAAAAATGTTGAGATTCGTAAAGAATGCAAGACTGATGTAAGCGTAGTGAGCAAGATTAAGAAAGGGACGCTTAGATGGTTTGGGCATGTAGAGCGAATGAACGAAGAGAGGAGTGTAAGAAGAAACCCGGGACGTCCGAGGAAGACATGGCACGATCAAGTGAATCAAATACTCGAGTCGGGCCATGTCAGAAGTCGGAATAATAGAAGAGAATGTATGAGGCGTTGTATGAATGTGAATGAAGCAAGAAGTGTATGCCAAGATCGAGTTGTTTGGCGGTCCGTCCTCTCTGCCTACCCCTGCCTATCAAAATCATCATAAATCTCCTAAAATGTTGTTATATTAATAGGCCATACTATATACCAGTCATTTCAACAGTTATTTGTAAACATCTTAGAAGCTGGACACTAGCTTCCTTGCTCGAAATTCTGCTAAACAGTGCTGAAATACACTTCCTTCATTCCACTGTATATTGGTTTATTCATTTTAAATAAATTGAAACTGTTAATAAATGACTAAAGGTAAGCGTAGTGTGACCAGTGGCAACAGTTTAATGCGAATTTTTGACAACCAACGACAAAAATGCGAAGCAGTACAGATTTAAAAAAAAATTATTATTAACTCTGCCAGTATTTTAGTTTCTTTATCATTGTGATAGCTGTTTCGCCGTTCAAAGTTATTTTCAAACTATCAAATTTTAAAACAGTTTGAAAATGGATTTGAATGCCGAAACAACTGTCACAATAATAAAAAAATAAAAAAAATTCTTACACAACTAGATAATAATATTATGAAATTATATTTTCATTAAATTTAAAAAAAATAAAAAACCCTAATTATACACAATTAAATACATACCCGTATATATAAAATATCCTATGCCTCAAATTTCTCATGAGATTCCAATTAGAATCATATTAGCAGATATTATCAGAAACAAAACAACATTTTCAAACTTATGTTATGTCAAATCACATTTCAGAATTCCGAATATAAAATTACATTAAACAGTATGCTAACATAATACCCGCCGGATTGTTATCACCATTATCGTTCCGAGTTGAAAAATTATCACCATAAAAATAAAAACTTATTTACTTACATGAGATATTCCGCACTTCTGCACAATATTGCCGTAAGGCAAAACAAAGCAAAAATTTATAATTGACTAAGGTGTTAGATAGGTACCTTCTCTCAGAAACACAACATTGCTAAAAATGGCTTTAGTCGTGTTTGATGATCAGATCTGAATAGCCAGGTACATCCCAACCTTTAGTCCCAACCCCATTCCCTTCGGTCTCACAACATACCCAATTGGAGGTGAAATTAAATTAATATTATATTTTATTAATATTTTTGCATATTCAATAAATAGGTACATAAATATGTAATATGAGACGGGTATGTGTACCGTTCATTGGATAACCAGCATCTCTGCCATACGTCACACCAAGTGGTTCGCAACTTTTGATGACTTAGCAGGGGTGCCCGGGTTCATGGCGGCGGATGCGTCTGCCCACCAACTGCGTGGCGGGCCAGATCGTGAAAGGTCAGTTATGGGAGACTCTTTGAGCTCTTCAGCCGGACTCTCTCAATCCATCGTCCAGGGATGGATTCATGCGTCCATCACCCCTGGACACACTCTCCTCCAGATTCCTACCGACCCCTCATCCCCTTTTCCTTCCCAGAACTTCCTCTCCTTCCTTTCTTAGCGTGAATAAAATTTTCTATATGTAGTATAATATCATATTTGAAAGCATACTGTATATCTGTATTATATATACTGTAGTATAAAGAGATTTATATTTATAAATTAACTAAAAAATTACTTTGTACTCGCCACTTTATTAATATACACAGATAATAACATGTTTTTTTTGTCTATACTTGACATTATTATTTTTTAGTATTCTATATATTCATGATGAAGAAAGCATGATGATATCTCTGTAACAAATAATAAAGTGGTGAATACAAAGTAATTTAAAAAAATTAATTTGTTAATAATGACTCCACAAAGTGAATATCAATCTTTTGCAGACTTATATTTATTTATATTGTAGTAGAGCTTGCCAAACTAGAGAAGGCGCCTGCCTCTTTGTGTACTGCGCAGCTTTGCCGAAGTTATTTGGAAATTCAGAAAGGAAATTGGTGTTTTTTTTCGGTTTCTCCTATCAAAATCAGCTTCTGCGCATCGGCCATCAGGCGCATTCTATTGTTTGTCAAGATCTAATCATGTAAGTTTGAGATGTGACATTATTACTGGGTATAATTAGGTTTTCCGTCAAACGTGGTACTTACGTAAGTCAAAACACTTGATTTTTTTAAATATACTATTCCACTAAATTGCGGTGTACTTACGGGAGTACGATTTGTTGTGTTTTTCATAATTAGATCGCAATGGTATAATCGTAAGTAAGATGTACTTAAGTAAAAATATTAGAATAATATTTTAAGCACTGAATTAAACCCTTTTATTTATGAATCACTGATATAATAAATTTATCCTATTGAAAAGTGATTTCATTTTTAAACCTTGAAAATGAAATTGAACTATAAACAGTAAATCTGTTTCTGTGTCACACTATTATTAGTGAATGCCGAACTTCTGGAAGGTAAGCTCTGACGTTTCGAAATTTGCAAAGCTTTTCTATCATACGTTTCTAGATCCACGCAATTATTTTCACCGCAAATAGTTTTTTCCATCGCAAGCTATGCAGCTTTAAAACAATCAATAAGCTGTCAAAAATAAGACAAAATATATTTTTCATGAAGAAAAAAAGGAATTCGTAAAGAGAGTTAGTTCTAAAATCAACAGATTTTTGCAACTGTTTTCATTTTATCTAATTTCTTTTGTGAATTCTGGTGTTTTTCAATGTGTATGTCTAACTGTCAAAAAATACGAGTACGTAATAGTTTGTTCCATAATATGGAAAGATATATTTTTTAATAAGTTTGTATAAGAATAAAAATTTGGAATATATATAAAATATTTCACCTTAAGAGAAAGGGAATAAGTTGTGATAGTATTTGTTCATTACTTTATATAAACCCAACCAGGAAATGCCTGAAATCAATCTGAAATCGCGAACTCGAAATCCTCAAATGGCTTTAAAGGGACAAGAAAATTATTATTTGAGTGCCTACTTGAATTGGTTAGGTACCTACTCGATAACTCCAGCAATCGAATAATTTATAAATTTTGACTGAAGTGTAACGTTCCTACCTATTTATTGAGTGCCTACTCAAAGAAAATTTACGAACACTTTAAAAATTAAAATAAATTGTAACACTAAGCAGTGAAAAATTCCTACCTGTTTATGGTATTTATTGAGTACCTACTCGATTGAGTACCTTTCGAACAATATAAAAAGTTCAAATAATTTGTGGTAACACTGTGAAGCAAGTGTAAAGTTCCTACCTGTTGAACGCGAGTGCCTCTGTCTCCAGGAGCTAGAAGTCACAGGCGTGGGACACTTGACGAGGAGCTAGGCGCGTGTTAGGCTCCCGGCACAACCGTCAACTCGGAGCGCGCGAGAAAATATATTTATTATTGTTTATTTTTCGCTTTTCGCGCGGCTTTTCCCGTGGCGCGTGAGATCTAGTATCGTGTGCAGTGCGCGCGTCGCAATGGCCGGTCGGATACTGACTTGAGTGAGTTGGAGCGCGGAGGGGCAATGGCTGGAGTTAGCCAACGAGAACAGTAGCGCCAATCCTTCCCCCCTCTCCTCTTCTTCTTTACTCTAAACTCGTTCGCTCCACATAATATGCAATAGGCGATACTAGATTATTTTATTCCCTCCTCAATGTAAGCGGCCTCGTTCGTCAACCGCACGTTAGTTGTAACAAAAAAATATTATAATAAAGTTAAAAATTAACCAAAAAAATAAAGTTATTTTGAAGATCAGCGGCTGTTATACCATACAGTTATTGAATACATAAATATTTAAAAAAAAAAAGAATATTCGTATGTGTGTCCCCGATTTTCTCGAAAATGACTAAACCTATTTCGCTGAGCACAGTTTGTTCTTATTAGTGCCGGGAAGGTTTAGGGAGTAATTAGAATGAAATCCAATATGTAAAACTGTTGTCATAACGTTTTAAAATTAGCATGAAAAACATTGAACCCGCCATGTCGTATTGAGGTTAGCCCATAGATATACCACTCTGGTTAGCCATAGATTACATATTCAAAAGAAGAAGGTTTTTTTATACAATATTTAAAAAATGGATAACACAATTAGGTACCCACTTAAGAACTTTATTATTTCGATATATTTTGAAAAAAATAATATTTGGAATGAAATAAAATTTTCAAATTAACGTGCCTTTTTTCTTTGTTTAGAGATAGTAATAGTCGTCACAATGCGTTACTTTCACTGTCAAATCAATTATGGCACCCAAACGACAAGGTATTCACAACTTCATAACTTTATTCCAAAAAAGTTCAGGGTACAGCTAGTAGAATATGAATTGAATAAATTTATTATTTAATATTGTTTTTTTTAACCTCTTACTAAGAAAGGCTAGAAAAGGGGTCGTAGGGAGGGCAGCTGATTTAATTGGCCTGATTCAACTTTAAACCGTGGTTTCGTAATTTTTTTTACAATATCCCCACATAGGAGGCCCTAAGGAAAATAATTTCCCTCAGGGCCTCTATAATCTTTGGGGATGCTGTGCGGAGGGTCTTTTAAAGGAGAGGAAGTTCTAGGAATAAACAGAAGTGACGGACTCATTTATCCATCCTCCTACTGCGGTCCATCTGGAGAAGTCAAGGGATCTCCCTCAACCGGTATCTCTCAATCCATCAGACGCATCCACTGCCAAGACCTAGACAAACCTCACCCCATGAACCCGAGCACCCCTGCTAAGTCACCAAACGTAGCGAATCACTTGAGGTGGCCAATGGCCAATTTTTTTGGTTATCCAATGAATGGTTCCCGGGGCGGCGGTACCCATACCCGCCTCCCTAATTGATAATGTTTTCTATTTAAAAGTTGTAATGTTTTAATATTTGGAAATAACCATTTATAAACGTTTTGATAACATTCTCTATTTATAGTTTCTATATAACATAAGTGTGTATTGTTGAAAACAACTCAAATGCTAACTGCACAACTATTACAAAGTAGAACGCAGAAGTCCAATAAAATGACCCTAATTAACTTCCAACGTTCAAACAAAGTCCGAAAAAATTATATATATATATATATCGGTCCATTATTTATTGGTTTGTTTGTTAGAATAATAATAATAATAATAATAGTTGGATGACTTGTATAGCGCCGCTTTTGTGAAAAATCACCTCAAGGGCGCTGTACAAATATTTCTTAACTAATTATGTACAGACAGATACAGAAAAACATACTTACCTGGCAGGTCGCTTCAGATGAACACAGTTTTAGAAAAATTTAATTATAGGGATGATAGTTTTACATGGTGTTTTGTTTCTCCTTTTCTATTGATGTCACATTTATTAGATGCTTGGTGGCACAAGAAAAGTTGGTATTTATTGAATCATTGGTATTAATTTTTAGGACTGGAAAGTATTCATAAAATGAACTTTAGGACTCGAAAATATCTTTAAAATTATCTTAAAAAGCGTAAGAAGCTTTTAATAAATATTAACGTTTATTTTTTATTTTACACTTTCGTTGTTTACAGTGTTGAGGGCTGTGGACGCATTTGCGCACCGATGCGTGAATTTTTAATTATATATATTTATTTTTTTATTTTTTTATTTATTTATTTAATGACTTTAGGTAAGTATTAACCGGCCAGCCCAGCTTAGCAATTTACAAGTGAATTTCTTTAATTTATGGATACGATTGTCTGAAAAGATGTGTTTTAAGTTTAGTTCTGAATTCTGTTGAGTCTTTGATAATTCTTAAGTCATGCGGCAGTTCATTCCAGGCTTTAGGTCCTGACACTCCGAAAGCACGATCACCGAACTTAGTATTAGGTGTGCGCTTTGGTTCCTTCAACCTGCCGATAGCTGATGACGCTGCTGACCCAAGGGTGGAATACACAGTTCTGATAAGTAAGCCGGAGCCATTCCGTTAAGTGACTTAAATACCATCCAGCAGAGCTTGAACTGGATTCTTTCAGGACATTTGAGCCAGTGGAGATTTTTGAGATGCTCTGAAATGTGAGAATATTTAGATACGCCGGTGATAAGTCTTGGTGCAGCGTTGAATACTGATTGCAATTTGTTAATTTGGTATTTGGGGAGACTCGCATATATTCCGTTGAAATAATCTAGACGTGACACAACGTACGAATTGACAAGCAGTTTAGTTGCCTCTGTTGGCAGGTTTCTCCGTACTGCTTTTATTTGCCTTAATTGAAAGAACCCTGTACTTACAGTTCTGTTTACTTGACTTTTAAGGGAAAAATCTGCATCCAGAATGACACCGAGTAATTTAACACACGTCTTCGGAGTAATGTCACTTCCCGAAATATTTATTGGGGAGTTATCAATGATATGCTGACGTCTGCTTGTGGCGGTCCAGAGAAACTCAGTTTTTGACGGAGAATATATCGTATTTTCCCAACATGTATGAAGCTTTATGGCTACAACAACTGCTTTTATTTTATAATATATAAAATAATCTAGTACACACAAACACAAAATTTATAAAAACTAAAAACTGAAAATAATAATACGACGTGTAGTACACGAAACATTGGTTACAAGGAACTGTTTAATAGTCTCTCTGAAAATCCCAAAACGGAGACTAGAAATAGGGATTTTAAAATTGACCTGGGTAGGTGTCAAGGTTGGGGAACAAAATATTGTAATGTAGTATATAAATCGCATATATTGTAGAAGATTACAGTAAGTTTTGGATGCATCGTTCTTAACCCTTACCACTCCTTTGTCGGGTGCCAGCCGACATCACTATTTGTACGCTCCAACTCAGTTGTCGGCTGGCGGCCGACAAGATAAGACGTGCCCGTGTGGCGTATTTTCGCGCGCAAAACTTGACACGTGACGTTGTTTCCTGTGATTATTCGATAAAAAAACATTTAAATTCACGTATTATTAAGATTTTTACTGTTTTCCGTTTTTGTTTTAGTATAAAATAACCTTTTTGTAACTGCTTATCAATAAATTAATATTTTGACATTATTTAAATTAGAGTTGGCTGACAACAAATATTAAAAAAATAATGGAGTGATAAGGGCTAAGATATCGACATAAACATTAGACAGTTCAAAAGTCCGTTTTGTTCTTCATATTTTAATGAAACTCTCATAATAATTGTAAAAAATTATGAAAATATGAAAGAACACCGAAACAAGCATACTGACAAAACTGTTATCTGGTTCTCCGGTATAATTTGTAATTAATTGTGTTACTGTAATTCTCAACTGCAGTATTTCTAAATATTATTCGTGCCATACTCCACATCGATGCGTCAAAAAACTACTTATTCTCATTTGGCACATGAGGGCAAACATTTACAGGGACCCAAACATTATATAAAAAGAAGTCAAATGAAAATACCACAAGTTTATTACGAACGCGATTAACTCTTTGATAGTTGATAACCTACACAAATACACGAACTATAACCTCATTATGCGTCGTGTTGAAATTAAAGCTAGTTTTGCAATCTTTTTCTCGGAAACTCGGAATTGCAATACCATAAAAATGTCTTCAACAAATGCAATTTTTAACAACAAAAAAGTTATAAATTTAACATTAATAATGAATGGTTTTCGCATTGCCCCCAAAACATTTAAATTTCCCACGGTGGGGCGTGCGCCCGACGTTGAGAAGCGCTGGTCTACTAGATGTACGACACTTAAGCAAAAAAAAATTATTTACGGGCCAATGTCCGATTACACAAAATACATTACACGAAATGAAATAAACAAGAGCTACAGAAAAATAACAGCACATACATAAGCGCCATTGTGGTAATTTTTCACAAAAACGGCGCTATACAAATCATCCAAGTATTATTATTATTATTATTATACAAGAATGAATCAATGACAAAAAGAGAACAAAAATATACATTTGAGAGAACATTCAAGTCAAAGCCTGAACGAGGTTTTAGTAGAGTCCATGATTTTAGACATTCTAAATGATAATATTCGAGTTGTAATATCGTCAAACTCTACAAAAATCATTCAAACTTGTACCGAAAATTTCAAGGCCCTGGCTTGAGTTAACAAATCTCGACATTCTGTACAGTGGAGAATGGTACCCATAACTAGTAGTGTTTATTGAGGAAAAGCAATTCATTGTCTCTGAGTCTACGGCAAGGAATGTTAAACTAAATAAGTTGCAACAAAGAAGGTGAGCCAATAATAATAATTATCGGATGATTTGTATAGCGCCGTTTTTGTGAAAAATCACCTCAAGGGCGCTGTACATAATACAATTAAGACTTTGCAAAACAGAATTTATATGGATTATTACATTCCTTAAAAAGTGGAGGTTTTATTCACTTAAAAAAAATATTTACATTTTTGAAGATAATCTCAGATAAGATAAGTCAGACTGAAAATGTAATTATGTGAAATTCCCTCGATAGAAAAAATCGCAAAGTATGCTCCGAAAATTGAAAAAAACGGGTTCGTTCTGTTATTTAACATGCTTTTGCAATGCGGGTTTGAGAAAAATCATAGTGTTTCTCTAAATGCTACTTTTAATGCTGAACACATTCATCTTGAGATTTTTGATCTATCTTAAATATGTCGTGTTTTATTAATATTTATAGAAATCTCACCTACGTCCATTTATTCTAAACGATCATCATATTTGCGCGCTCTTTCTATCTTTCGAATGATCATATCTGACTTTCAACGGCGGTCAGTCAGTATGAATGACTCGGTGACGTAATGTTATGCTTTTATCGTTTACTGCAAATTTTGTTTTACAACGTTCTCGGTAAGTACCTAACCTACCCATAATTATCGCTGGCCTGTTCGAATTTTGAAATCTGTCAGTATGTCTTGTCAATACAACATGCCGGTATTTTTACCAAGGTACTTAAACTTTTATGAGCTGTATCCCTTTTTGGATTTTTAACCGATATTTCAGACTTTTCTTATGCATTTACAGACTATACGACTACTAGGTACCTTATATTTGCCATTTATATTTATATTTGGGGTTGGACTATTTGGTTTTCACCCATTGAGGGTGTTCTTGGCATAGGAAGCAAAAAGGAAGCATCGTCGATATATTTTTTTTTCATAAAAGAACTTCGATTATATTATTATTATTATTATTATTATTATTATTATTATTATTATTATTATTATTATTATTATTATTATTATTATTATTATTATTATTATTATTATTATTATTATTATTATTATTGTTATTATTATTATTATTATTATTATTATTATTATTTTTATTATTATTATTATTATTATTATTATTATTATTATTATTATTATTATTATTATTATTATTATTATTATTATTATTATTATTATTATTATTATTATTATTATTATTATTATTATTATTATTATTATTATTATTATTATTAATTAATAATAATAATAATGATTATTATTATTATCATTATTACTATTATTATTATTGTTGTTACTATTATTATTATTATTATTATTATTATTATTATTATTATTATTCATATCTGACCATTCTCCTTTTGAATGCGGATTTGGAAACCTGGTTTATTTTTTTAAATTCTAACATTTTAAACGAACAGTATACAGACAAGTTCAAATAAAGTCATAAAATATAACTAAATATATTCAAAATAAAACTGTGAGTACTCTGAAAACTTATACTATGACAAATAATACTAGTAATAATGATGTTTCTCACGAATGTGAATAAATGATACTCCCACCCATCCTTACATACAAGGACAGCTTATTTACGAATGTATGTCATAAAAAATATACGTAGACATAAGAAAATTATTTCATCATGCCTTCAATTGTTACTATTTATTGTTGTATTGTTTAAATGAATAAATAAATAATTACAAAAAAGTCTTTCGTTTGAAAGGTTTTTATAAAGAAAAATGTTTAAAGACATGAAGGTTGGGAACCACTTTCAAATATACTCGGGGGCTTACAGTAATAATATAGGGTAGTTACTCTAAGCTTGGGGTGTAGAGAAACAGATGTTAGTAATTACACGTAATATTAGTCCTTGTGTACATTGTGACAAACATACTAACAAAATAATGGTTCGATTCTTGGGAAACTTCATTTTAGTTTGAATTTCTTTCACAAGGTGTCATTCTACATGTTTTGAATGGTAAATAATATATTCTTAACGCCGATGGGACACCTGCAGGTCATTTAAAGAACTATTTTTGGGGGCGTTACCTAAATCGAAATTCCCGAGAGGTTAATGCAGGGCCTTAATGATATTTTTTTAGAAAACTTACCTCAATTGAATGTACTAAAAAGAATAATTATTGGTAAATCTTTCAATGATAAATCAAAATAGATATAATCTAATATAAACGTGTAAAACCAATGAGAAATAGAAAAAGTGGCTGAATAAAAAATTGTTCATTAATCGAGAAAACTAATAATTAAATTATTTTGTTAAATCTAGGTATAACTAAAGATTTTTTTATTAACTACATCAGAAGTGTGCATTGCTCTATGACCAAATGTAGGCTGTGTATAGTTTTTACAAGTTCGGATATGAATTGTGCATCAAATATTTGAAAATTGTAATTTAATTATTGTTATGATTTGTTATGATATGTTACAGGGGAAAGGTGCTCTGTGGCTATGGCCAAATGAATTAATGAGCGTACAAGTTCCCTAACAAATTCATGGAAAACGAACATTTTGATCGGAAATTTGTCGCCTTTTTAAGTTTTTCTCTTTTCATAATTAGTTTTTGTTGCGGTAGGCACAGCTCTTCAGCCTATATGCACTACAAACCATATCTTCGCTGCATTCACAATATAGCTTATGTGCCGCTTCGTACATTCTGAGATGATCGAGAAAAACCGCTTTAAAAAATAATTGCAGACTTGATTTGAAAAAATATTTTTTTTGATTATTAGGCAAGCTTTCCAGCTAAACAAATGTATTATTTTTAGCAAATCTAGTCTTTGCAATTATTTTTAAAGCAGGTTTTCTCGATCATCTCAGAATTTACGAAACGGCACATAAGCTATATTATATATGAATCGACGATATACTGCTGTATATTTATCTGATAATCCTCATCACTCACAACGGATTCCATCTTCACGTGGAAACAGTTTTAGCAAATCTATTTTGCTATTTTTTTATGGAAAGAAATATGTATACTAAAAATTTTATTATTTTATCAAACTCGTATTAAAAAAATTAGCCTCGCTCAGTCAACCAATCAGAAAAAGGGCGATCGCGCACAGGAGGGGGTCTTGCAGGATTAATTAACAGGATTAGCTTCAAATCCTGTGCCTGTCTGTGTCTACCGGGAATGTGATTGTCTGGGGAGATTTCCTTAAACCTGCAAATTCTGTGCCTGTCCATGTCGGTAAATGATGCGATTGTCTGTTGGTTCCTAGATGGGCCAAACGGCCAATGTGCCTGTCCGTGGCTTCCAGTGGTGTAATTTTCTGTGGAAATTTCCTTAGATCAGCGAATTCTGTGCCTCTCCGTGTCTCCCAATAATGTGATTATCTTTGGGTTGTTATATTTATTTATTTAAGTTCTCTAATGGACCACATCATATAAACTACAGTAATGATACATTTTCAATACGGTTGTGGTGATGATTCCAGTTATATGTATAGGTGAGCACGTAATAAGGAACTCCAGTGAAAAATATAATGGCTTTAAAAATATACATCATATAGATCAACAAACGCCGATTCTGAATATATTACTTTTATTATATATATAATACGTAGAATTTATCAATCGTTATTTAAAGGTAAATAAAAAATTATCTCATCAAAACACCTCGTTATGTTGGTACCATTGCATTTGGAACATCTGACGTCACGTGCGCATTCTGTTTTTGTATTAATATGGACATTTTTATTTTTCAATTTTGTTTTATATGTTAAATATATATTTTTTTACTATTGGCGAAATTTAAACTTTACATATTTATACAGTACCATTTTACATAATATTTTTTTAAGTATAATAAAGGTGCTTTTTATGGTGTTTTATAATGTGGAGTGTAAGGTAGGTTTGAAGAGGTGATACTGTGAATGGAGTGTTACATGTGTCGTGACTATATGTTATAGGTTATATGTTTTTAGACATTTATTAAAGGTTTCGAAAGTGGTTTCCGACCTCAAACCAAATAGGTCATTCCAAGAATGTGGGCCCAGTGCATTGAAAGCTCTGTCTCAAAATTTAGCAGCATTCATACGAGAGGGTTCAACCAGTCTTGTGGACGCATCAGACTTGGCCGACCTGAGCGTGAGTTGCATCTGAGTAAGATTGTCCCTCACTCAGAGATCAGTCAAGTATTATGGTGCCAGCCCAAGTTAAGTTACAAATAGGTACATTAACACAAAGAGGAACATTAATAAATGTTTATACTCGTATATATATATATAGTTAATACATGGGTATATCATATAATAATTATAAAGTGGTATTAAGTGAGAAGATCATCAGGGACGCCTATTCTGTTTTTTTTTTAAATGAACATTACTTATTATTTTCCTAAGGCTTAAAGACTTCCTGCTTAACTGCGGTTCTGGTTCTCTCGGATGACAGCTGTCGAACGACATGCTTTAAATATATTGCTATTTGCGTAGTTTTAACAAAAATAAACTTACTCTTATTAAAGTTTTGACTTTAAACATTATTAGTAAGTCATTTGTCACATAATAATGCTATTAAATTAACCGAATTAACGAAATTGCGATGTTTGTAAAGTATCTATGCCAAAAGCCCAAAAGTTCAGATAAAAGTGATATAAATTCTAAAAATTATAATAAACTACAGTTGAAAAGTAAGTTATAATAAACTACAAGTGTGATATTACTATAATTATGAATAATACTGTTAAATAAATATAATATAATTAAACCACAAACTCCTTTTAAAATGTATTATCATTGATATGTAATCTAAAACTATCTTTAAGCCTAAGGAAAAGGATAAGGATTTTTTTCCTTAAAATATCACTAAATTAGGCCTCGTATATGTAAGAATAAGTTCCTTCTGAAGGTAGTGATTAAATTCGAAAAGGCGTCTAAGTCTTTATGTTTTCAGTGTTTATTATACAATCGAGCCATTTTTGACGTTGTTTAAGAAAAACTTGTCTTATTACAAGTATCGATCAAAGTGGTTTCAGGGTTTCTCGTAAATTTCTGCCGTATATTAAAGATTAATTTGATTAATTAAAGATGGGTCATAAATTTTCTTTATAATTTTAAACAGAGAAATTATATATGATATGATTATTATGATAATGATATATGAATTATATATGTATTATATATTGTATGCAAGAATTAAAAGAGAAGGGCTTGGGCGCGAAAATGAGTAATCTGAAAGTATGTTGCCTGTTGTATGCTGTTGATGCGGTTCTGATTGCTAACAGTATGGAAGATTTACAGTCCCTCGTATCTAGGATGAATGAAGTATGCATGAAGAATAAGCTAATGATGAATGTAAGTAAGTCTAAAGTCATGGTGTTTGAAAGAGAGAGTACGAAAACAGTGTGCAATATAGTTGTAAATGAGGAATACTTGGAGCAGGTGGATGAGTTTGTATATTTGGGAAGTATGTTTACGAGAGATGGAAAGACTGATAGGGATATTGAAAGAAGGGTGAATGCAGGAAACTCCATTAACGGAGCACTGAACACGGTTGGCTCTAACAAAAAGTTGTCCAAAGAAGCGAAGCTACCGGTCCACAATGGAGTGCTGATACCAACCCAGATGTATGGCAGTGAGGCATGGAATTGGCAGAGGAAGGATGAAAGTAAACTGAATGCCGTAGAAATGAGATCTCTGAGACGAATGTATGGTAAAACCATGTATGATCGTGTGAAAAAATATGGAAATTCGTAAAGAATGCAAGGCTGATGTAAGCATAATGAGTACTATTAAAAAAGGGACGCTTAGATGGTTTGGACATGTGGAGCGAATGAACGAAGAAAGGAGTGTAAGAAGAATGTATGAAGCGAATGTGAATGGAAGAAGAAGCCGGGGACGCCCGAGGAAGACATGGCACGATCAAGTGAATCAAATATTTGAGTCGGGCCATGTATGAGCCATACAGCCATACATGGGCCATACAGAAGAGAATGTATGAGACGATGTAGGAATGTGAATGAAGCAAGAAGTGTATGCCAAGATCGAGTTGTTTGGCGGTCAGTCCTCTCTGCCTACCCCTGAGGAGAACGGCTCTCGACTACGAATCCGAACGTCGCGGGTTCAAATCCCGGCGTGCGCAAGTAAATTTTATTTAATTAATTTATGCTGATTCACATTTAATTAATTTAAAAATATTATACTGTATATTTGCGCACGTTCCAGAGTGGAAAATACTCTCAGTATCGCCCTGGTGAAAGAGCACCATTCAGAATTGAAACGTTGCTTGAAATGGCTTTTAGCCGTATTTGGTGACCAGATCTGAATAGCCAGGTATTTCCCCAATTACCTCTTCTCCTTCCCCTCCCCAATACCTTCAGCCTCACAACATTCTTCATCTGGCTAGCAGCTGGGACTCTTGTGCGGTACTCATATAAAAATTTTTTATATATATCAGTGGTGGCCAAACCGTGGCGCATTGAACAATCACAATTGGCGCATTGCATCCTTGTGGCCATTATTTAAAAATAGGATGTATCTTAGCAACTGGAGGAACTTATTCATTCTTGTACTTTCTTTTCTCTAGCTTTGGATAAATCAACGGATATATGTGATGTTGCCCAGTAAAATATTTTTATAAGAGGAATTGATGATAATTTTAATGTATTTGGAGAACTTGCTAGTCTGGAGTCATTGCATGGTAAAACAAGAGGAACAGACATACGAGTATATGAAAAAGTTAAATCATACGTAGAAAATCTAAAATTAGATTATGGCAAACTCGTCAGTGTCTGTACTGATGGAGCGCCATCAATGATAGGTAAAGTCAATGGGTTTACAAATTTACTTGAATTTTTTTAAAACGGCCTGAATTAAAATATCACTGCATTATACACCGAGAGGGATTGTGCGGGAAAACATTAAATGTGCAACATGTTATGTTACCGGTGGTGAAATGTGTAAACAAAATTAGAGCAAGAGCATTACACAGACGAGAATACTGTGAATTGCTAGATTTGGAATATGGTGAACTCATCCTTCACTGTGAAGCGCGCTGGCTTTCTAAAGGTCAGATTCTGAATAGATTTTGAAAATTGAAAAATGCCATTGCTAATTTTTTGGAACAGGAAAATGAACTACCTGATGAAATAAATGTATTATTTGACAACAACTGGCTATTTGATTTAGCATTTTTAGTATTATTAGACATTACTAGCCATCTCAATGATTTAAATATAAAACTACAAGGCCAAAATAAATTATTTCCTAGCTTAATAAATAGCATCAGTTCGTTTAAAATTAAATTAAATCTGTTCATCTCCCATTTACAAAAAAAAGGATTTAAGTCAATTTCCACACTTAAAAGAGCAGAGTGAATGTGCTGCAGGTAATAGCTATTTGACCAAATATATTGACAAAATCAATATTTTGCAACAGTCGTTTGAAAGTCGTTTTCGTGATTTTGCTAAAGAAGAAAACTGCATGCTTGCATTTATAAACCCATTTTCAGTTAGGGAACAAAATATAATGCAAATGCCTAGTAACAAGCAAATGTAATTGATTGTTTTAAAAATAAATTCCTTCTTAAAAATGAAATTTGAGGAGCTTTTCCCGAACAAAATGTGTCTGACATTATTAATTTCTGGCATTCCTTACCCAGTGAACATTTCCCAGAGCTAAGAAAATATGCAAAAAATTATATATATCGCCTTGGAAACACATACAGGTGTGAGCAAGCCTTTCCATCAATGAAATTAATGAAAAGCAAAATAAGGTCGCGAATAACCGATTCGTATTTGAAGAATTCTCTGCTGCTTTCAACAACAAATATAACACCAAACATTAAAATACTAGCTAAATCAAAATTAATAATTAAAAAATGTTAATTATGTTTTTCAGTTCACATCCAACAATAGTAGTTCAGAGTTAGCTTCACCAAACGAGACTCTCCGGCAGCTATAGCATCAGTTGGGTTCACAACAGCGAGCACCCTCTCATCCATGTTATTATTTCTGACTATTGTAGATCGGTGCTCTAATAAACGTGTCTTTTGAAATGACGTAAATTAATTAATTGAATTCCGTGATTGAGGTATTCATGTTCCTCCCATAAGCGAAGCAGTTCCTATTCCTATCTCTATTTTACAACCCCAAACTTGAACGTAAGAAGTTAAAAAAAGTTCGAGTTGTATGGCGCATCTGACCTTGTCTGTGAAAAAATTGGCGCATGGTATACAAAATGCTGGCCACTACTGATATATATCTTCTTTCGGTAAGTGAAACTTCTCTAAAGTGAGTAGCGGCCGTTCTTCCCAACTTTTCGAATGATCAATCTGAGGCGCCGATCAGCCACGTTTTTTGTTAAGCAACGCTCTGTTTGCCTATTTTCGAGCATTTTGTATCCTTAATTGTCTATGGAGGTCCCCTCCCACTTTCGTAAACTATAAAATGGTGCCCGCCCATTTTCATAGAAAATAAAATAGTGCCCGCTCACTTTCATAGACGTACATGTAATATTTCTATTTCATGAAAAACAAGACAAAACTTAGCTTATAATAAGTAAAATAAGTTACGTTCTCTTCAGTTTCATTTAAAATATACATAAAACATGTCTTGACATTCGAAAACGGAAAAAATCTTTGTCATTCAGTATTTGAATTGCGATAAATATATCGCGAACCAATAATGACGTTTAACATTTCAGAGACATCTGTTCACCCTGTTGACACTTTTTATAACTACTCCTCTGTTGAGCGGAATTTAATCCACATAATCGATATCCTAAATTGATCGCAAATTTGATCTAGAGCTTCGTTGGGAAGAGCGTATTTGTGTATTTGAACAGTTTTGAGTTAAAATTTCAGCTCAACAGTTGCTCAGTAGGATTGGGAAGAACGGCCGTAAGTCTTTCATCATAATTACCAAGATTCCTATGTTCTCCCGATTTGTAAGGTAGTATTCTGATGTTTTTTTCTAACAGGCTACTCTTACTGCTATGGCATAGTGCATGGACAAAATCAAGGAGCCTATCCTGTGACTGTCCGTGTCTGGTAGTGATGTGTTATCTGGAAAATGTCCCAAAATCTGCTAATCGTGTTCCAGTTATGTTATCAATTTTCAATATTTTCGTGGGGTAGTTACGGCTTGACGTGGTTAATTTTTGCAGTTTTTCATGTGAATACCGGACAAACGATCGAAGCCAGTAGGTACAGTCTGACATTCAAAAGAAGACAGAAACATATGGTGCTGTGACCGTTTAAATTTTTTTAAATCAGTATGAAAATGGCCTTAAACGCCGTAATAGCTGTCACAATAATAAAAACTAAAATACTCGCAGAACTTAATAACAGCATTAAATTTGATTTAAATAATTTTATTTTTAAATTAAATGGAATTCTACGAATGAGACACAAAAACAATTAATAATAAAACTAAAAGATGGCTCATAGGAAAATTAAAGTAAGTTTCAAAAAAACTAACGCTATTAAGTTTTACATGTGCTTTTTTAATTTTTTAAGTATTATGTTCTCATTTTACTTTTAAAGGTTTATGTTTTGTTTTGTAATAAATTTTACACTATGTATAACTTCATGTAATATGGCAGATTGTGTCGCACAGGTGACAGTCATTTTCTTTAAAATCTGTATAGATCCCACTAGACCCTTTGACTCTGTTAAGAAACAGATAGATAGATTGACCTATTATAACAATCGAATTGATCTTTGGAGCTCAGACGTCACTGGGGATTGCTGTCCTTGTTCTATCGGTGTTTCAATGGAAGATGCTCTGAGAAACTAGCGTCATAGCCATAATCTCCTTATACCTTCAATTGAAACTTAACTAATTTTTAATTTTGTCATAAAATGTATTTCTGTATGTGAATAATAAATGGACGCGCAGTCTATGCACAAAAAAAATCTCTTCGACACAGGTGCACAGTCGGGAAACACGCCAAACGCGCGCCCAACATTTGTAATATGAGAACGGGTCGCTTCTACGAGTCGTTCGTGTGTTCAACAGCTCGGTTGTGGAATGATCTGCCGGCCTCTATGTTTCTTCCCTCATGCAACATGGGTTCCTCCAAGACCCAGGTTCACTCCTTATGTTACAATATTTGGACAAAAAAGCTTCTAATACTATTGTATTAAACTCTACAACAAAATCTCACTCTCCTTCAAAAATCACAACATCATAAATAAATGCTTAATTCAAATAAAATGCTGGATACGTTACATAGGGAGATATGAAACATTTCATTAATTAAAAATAATTTAATTTGATATTTTTTAAATGAAATTGAGGATATCATTTAACTCCTTAAAAAAAGATATTTTAACATATTGTTATTATTATTATCCTCCAAAAGTCCCTCCCCACGGCATACCGAAATTTGACATAGGCCTTTTTTCGAATTTTTTCCCTCAGGTCTTAATCCTAATTTTGTATTCAGTGCTTTCATAGTTCAGGATATATTATTTGAAAGATATTTGACAAAAGAAAGTAATTTTTAATTTTACCAGTGTACCCGGCATTGAACGGGATTTTTTTGGAATAAAGTTATGAAGTTGTGAATTCTTGCTTATAGTTTGGGTGCCATAACTGATTTGACAACGAAAGTAATGCCTTGTGACGACTATTACTATATCTAAACAAAGAAACATTTATTTTAAAATTTAATTTCATTAAAAACATTTATTTTTTCAAAATATATCTAAAGTTCTTAAGTAGGCGCATACTTGTGTTTTCCGTTTTAAAGATATTCTACCCAAACAAACCTTCTTCTTTTGAATGTGTAATCTGTGGCTAACCAGAGTGGTATATCTATGGGCTAACATAAACACAACATGACCGGTTCAATGTTTTTCATACTAATTTATAACGTTATAGCGACAGTTTTGCACATTGGATTTCATTAAAACTACTTTCTAAACCTTCCCGGCACTAATACAAACAAACTGTGCAACTTTCAGCGATACCGTTCTCGTAATTTTTGAGAAAATCGAGAACAGACAGACAAACATCCCTTTTCACGTACGGAAAGATTGGTGACATCAAATACAGATTGACACCGGCGTCGCTACTGTAGGTGGTAAGCGGTAATCTTTTCAGTATTAACAATAAAATTGAATAAAACAGGTGACATTTTTTTTAAACCACCAAATTAACCGGCGAAATGTGATCCTTGGAGTCCGACAATTAAAACCGTGTTCTCTGGTACCGCCTGCATTAATTTTATCAAAAAGTGATTGAGTGAGAAAACAATTGTACGAATAACTCAATTTATTTAATCATTGTAGAAAATGATATTAACATAACCTTAATGAAACATGAAAACGGAAAAAAAACGATAGAAAATAAAAGATTTCAGTCGCATCTGGGACTCGAACCCAGGACTTCCGCCTATCTGGGGCAACCGCTTAACCAAAAATGGAGAATAATATTGACAAATCTTGAATTTGAGATGTGATATCGATGAAGATGACATAAATTGAACTGGTCCCATTAGCTAAGTTGGTTAAGCGGTTCTTCATAAACCTTGAAGGTTTCAAGTGACATGCGGTGGTAGGGGCAGTGGTACGGGTAGGGGTAGGTGTAGGGTAGTAGTAAGGGTAGAGGTAGGGGTAGGAGTAGGGTAGGGGTATGGGCAGGAGTGGGGTAGGAGTACGGGTAACACATTACAACCTCTAAACTTTCCAATAAACCATTCATAACTCCGGGTATAAATTATAACAACTAATAGAGAAATGTATAAAGAAGATGAAAATAAAGTAAAACTTTACAAAATGGTTCGTGTTTTTGGTGACACAAAATATGAGAATTTCTTTAATAAGGAACATAAGTAATATCTCTTGTGGAATCATGTGGTAAAAATGTGACACAGAAACGACTAAAGTTATGTACTAGGTGTGCAAACATAACTATGTTCGCGTAAGTAACATAAACATTTAGAATTTCGTGTGTTAAAAAGATATAAAATTGACTTTTTATTACCTCAACGCATCGGCATGTACAATTTCCATATGAGAATTTATGTTCGGACTTAATCTTGCGATTTGTATGCGACATGATGGACAAGATTAGAATACGTTATAAAAATATTATTCCATCGTCGACATAATTATGCGGAAACAATAGTGGTCCAAACATGGTGCCTTGCGGGATACCTGCGCGGGAACTTTACAACTTCATTTGTATGACAGACACGTCACTGCTTTTGGTGAGTCATTGGGGTACACTCTAAGATGACACTTGGATTTTAGAAGGGAATAATGTTATGCAGTATGCACATGGTTGCCATTAACTCATTTTTTGGTAAGTATCGGAGCACCACCAAATTATTCTGGTCTTCGGAGAGAAAGTCTTTCCATATTCCAAATGTAATTAAGAATGTTCTCACAAATTATCTTTAAAGAATCAGTTTCTAAATCATTTAGGAGAGGTACCATTTTCACGTTCTGAATGCAGTTTCATCAAATTATCTTTAAAGAATCACATTTATATAATGAATATTCTCAAAATACATCTATGAATATTTAAAGAATCACATTATTGTTAGCTCAAAGAATCATTTCCTATGTTCTGAATACATTTATTAATGTTCTCATAAATTACCTTTAAAGAATCACATTCTTGCGAGGTTTGGAAAAAAACCATTCCCATGTTCTAAATTTTAAAAATCCTTTTTTTATAAAGATGTTCGAGGTATTCAAGAGAGAAACCATTCTCATGTTCCGAATATAAATAAAAGTCCTCATAACTTATCAGAATTACGTTCTTTTGAGGTCTGCAAATAAACCATTAATTCTGAATGCATACTCATCATAGAAAAGATCTAATTCAAAGATGAACATTCCAATGCACGGGGTTAAACAATTATCATTTTCCTTTTTGCATTTTTCACGATCCCCAAAAAAGTATTTTTATTATCCTTTCTCATTTTTGCTACAATTATCAAAGGCAATTTTTTTCCTAAATCTCGAAGTCAACCGCGACTACAATTAGATTAAGAACCCCTTGTCTCCGGAGCGCCCATGCGATAGTGTCTACTAGTATGACTCTCGATAATAAGAGTAATCAGCAAAAGAAAATTTGAACAGAGAAAATAACAATTTCATAATTAGCCATACGAAAAATTATTTGGAGGGTCCCCATCATCCAACCCACGCGACATCTCGCGGGAGCGATAGATTATCCTACTCGCTCGTTGTCGGAAAATTTTCGTTAGGGGGTAGTCTTTGATTCCAAACGTTTTCAGATCATGTATTGCAGTGTCTACATCGTGCTACAAATTATTAAGATTTGTTATAAGATCTTGTAAACAGTTCGCTAAGCCCGAAGCCATGACTTCTATGTTCAGCTGCGTCATAAGGTCCAAATTTGATTATCCAGAATCAGAAAAAGTATTTAGAAATATTGTAAGTAATCCAAAACTAAATTCTCGGGATATCTATTTTATATTATATGAGAATGCACGGCGAGTACCCGCGATTTATGCACCATGAAGATTTGCACTCTGAGACGCACTACCAAAGTCTCCAGTCTAGAAAGAGTGGACCCCTATCAGTAACAGCATTTAATATTAAGCCTAATTTGATTGACAGTCCATACCTCCTGGAATGCAATAAGCTGTTTATACCAAACAACTACTCTCAGGGGAGACACCACGATCTGATATAAATACCACGTGTTAGAGCAGACGTGTTGGCTCGGGATAGCATGACATTGGGTATGGTATTGCTAAATAACATTTCAACACAAACCTTGAAGGTTTCAAGAGACATCCATATATATATATATGTAGAATAATTTTCTCGGTTTACCCGCGTAATGTAGTCCTTAGAAGGACTTTTTAACTCCTGACGTTTCGGACAAATCACATTGTCCATCTTCAGAGGCCTTATGTCTTGAGTTTTGTTTTGAACTGATCGCTTGAGCGTGTCCGTTCAATCCAAAAGTCAAAACCTAAGTGGTTGCAAATCATTTTAATAGTCTAGGACGCAGAACGCGTGTAGATAAAGGGGTGGGGGTAGGGGTGGGGCATTTAATAGGCTGTTTACGCATAGTAACCGGGTTATTTTTATTTAAGGAAGTTGAGGGTAATTCTAATAATTTTGGAAGTGATGTTATCGGGGAATTTTGATCGATTATGACTTTCCAAGTGTCGGGAATTCTAATTGAGTCATTTCTAGTATTCATATTGTTTTTATGTTTATGAATTTCGATGGCTTCGCGGTAAATTCTTCTTGTTTCATTGAAAAGGCTGGCTATTGTCGTGGTATTATCAAAATCTATTTTATGACCTTCATTAAGGACGTGTTGTACTAAGGATGACGTTAAGCGTTTATTGGTGACATCTTCTTTATGTTCTGCGATTCTACATGATATTTTTCTATTACTCCGCAAATAGAAAAATAATAAAAATAATCCGTCATAAAATAGATTTATTTCAAAGAATTGTAAACTGTGTTTTATGTTATATTTAAGCTCGCTCACTAAGGTAATGGAGGATATAAAATGGAATTTGGGCGAAGATGGGGGGGGAGAAGAGAAATTCCGTATAATTTAATGTTGAAATTACACATTACTGTTTTGTTCATGTGTATAGTAAATGGACGGAGTCTGTTACACATAATAAATAAATAATAATAATAATAAATTTAAATGCTGCATTGCGCAGGTTTAAATCCGGACATTACAGGTTTTGTCGGGACAGAGAGTTCGATAAGGGTGACATATATCTGGACGAATAGTAACGCTAGTATGCAGTATGTTTGCAATATTAAGTATTCAACTGAACCAAATGGCTTCTTGAGCAGCTCAATTTGTAGTGTTGATAATCAAAAAAGGTTTTTGTTTTTTTCTGCATAATTCTGTCTCTCTAGCTGGGACGAGTTCCTGTGTCCTAATTCCTAATAATTCCATCGCTTCCAGCGAATGGACCCACCGGAAAACTCTGGTTAATGGCGTTTTGTATGGCGTGGTGCCCTTTATTAATTAACATGAAAAAGTTATATTAACGCGATTGGTATGTATACATAATTTGTTTTATATATAGGAATCCAAACCACCCAATGCTAGTAGGATTACGGCATCCATACAGCATTTATATTACTATATACTGTCACCTGCTAAGTTATGGCCTCCATTGGTTTATGATGTATGGGGCAGTTTAAATTTATAAACGGTTTTTTCGGGATCAAGGAAATTCGCATAGCTTCTTCTTTTTGGATTTTCTCAGTCAACCCAAAGATTTTAAACTCGCAGCAACTCCAAGATGATCTATTTTGAGTTAAATTGTAAAACTCGGGCACAGCTAGATAGTTATGACGATCGTTGACGGTCCGGTAAGGAATCAACATAAACCGAGTGCAGCAAAAATTCATGTAATGTTGCGTGATGTCTCGCTGCATAGACTCGCTCACGAGACTGCAGATGTCAGTATATTTGTAGCTATTAACTGTCGGTATTGCAGATTTCTGTTTGTTTTTTTTTATAAATTTTGCATTTATTCACAACGGTTTTGTGATACTGTGCCTAATTAATAAATTCGTAAGAATATTTTTAAAGCAATTTTCAAATAAGACGTTATTAATTAAAAAGTTCCTTAATTGATCTCGGCGGTGACGCGATAATATGGAGAAGCTACGGAAACCTCGTACCACCTGCTGTATACTAGAAGCATGTTTCACCGCTGCCGCTTTTCCCCCAGCGTCGTGAACTGGTACCGATGGAAATATATGGCACAGCGGACTGCTTATGTCGATTCCTTACCGAACCGTCAGCGAGCGACCTTAACTAGTAACTACTAACTATACATTACAATAATAGTATATTAAGGGGTTGTATCTGATATAATTTACCACCGGTTGCAGAGCATTAAAGCTTTTAGTTATTTATGAAGTACAGAGCTTTGATCTGTAGAACTTTTGGTTGTTTATCTTTTTTATATATTTTACTGCTTGCCACCGGTTGCAAAGAATTGAAGCTTTTCATTAATTATGAAGTAACATATATATTGTCCTTGACCAGGGCTTTTAATTGCCAGTAGTCGGAATACCAGAAGTCAGTAATTAGAGTCCGAGGCTCGCCGCTAATCACCGGTTGGGAGTAGATTGACAGCAGTAATTAATCACATAATATCATACCTAGGACAATTTACATCGCCCAGCACAGTAATAACCACTAATCTAGTTCCATGGATACTTATTACTCGGATGGAAAACGCTGGATGTTGTCACACTTGCAGCGATGCGGGATAGCAGTCCCAACTGCTGCCATCTGTCTGGGGACAGTGAAACTACGGCATACACAATTGGGGTATGTTGTGAGGCTGAAGGAAGTTGAAATAGGGAGGATATGGAGAAGAGAAAGGTTGGGAAGAACCTGACTATTACATTTTAGTAACTAAACACGCCTGTTGCTATTTGAGATTATTTTTATTACATAATGTTATTTTCATCCAATGCCACCAGGAGCCCAGTTCAACAATATTATATAATACAGTAATAAATCAAAATAATCATAGTTTAGTTGTATACTGCTCTGAAGAAGCTACGGTAGTAGCGAAACCCGATCACCAAAGGTATAAATAAAAGTGATGTAAACAAAGTTATTGTTTTATTTTTTTAAATTGTCATGTCACATCACCAAGTTACCGCTTCATATGAAAAAAAAAATACGAAATACAAAATAATCATGCAATTTATAGCGCAATAATAAAACAGTATACTCGTACATGCATGTTGTGATCAATGTACACAAGTAAAAAAATATATTAAAAATTACATGAAAACAGTTGAACCGTTTTGTTGTAGTTGGATCAGAATACAATAATAGCAATTAAAAAATTATTAAAATATAATTTCTTCAAACGATTGGTAACTTTGTGGCGTCATTATTAATTAAATAATTAAAAATGTACTTTGTTTACACCACTTTTATAAAAATAAAAATATATCTCTACATGTTTCTTGTACATTGCTGTAAACAAAGTATATTTTTAATTATTTAATTAATTATAAAAATATCTGCAGATTCTAAACAAGTTGACATGTTCAAAAACAGTAGTAGATACAGTTTTGTTAAAGTGGGGAAAGACTATAATACAAAGGGAGTATTTAAAAATATACGCACATATCATACAATCAAGGAGACCATCGATTTTGTTTAAAAGACAACATAATAAAGAGAAAAATTACAACAATACATAAGTTCGCCTCCCAAAAGTCTATCCATTAGCATCAGTAAAAATTTCGTCATATATCAAATGTTTTTAAATTCGCATGGCAACTTGTTCAATATTGATGGTATAATGTATTCGAGGGTTCGTCTACCATATTTATTTTGTAGCACAGAGACTATCATTCCTATATTTTGAATGAATTGTGTCTTTTTTTCTTTATTTTTAATGCAAATTTAAGTAATATGAGTACTAGAATATTAATTATTTAATGTTTGTAACCACAAGAAAGTATAGACGTAATGGAAATTTTAGAATTATAGTATAAGTAAGCAGATTTTCTTGTTTATATTTTAAAAAGTTGAAGTTTTAGTTGAGTATTCAGATGCTGTGTACATGATGCATTTTTTTGGCATAAAGGAACACGAACAGGTAATACATTAATTGATTTATATACATGATAAATGTCTCATATTTCGTTAAAAACTATTTTGCTTACAATAAAATTTACCATGGCGTTTTGAATCACGTGTTTTATGTTGTTCTTACACGAGTGTCCCAAAGAAGTTATACCATATCTTACAGTCTATTATTCGAGAGAAAATGAAATGAGTTCATAGTTTCATAGGAAAATAACATTTTATTTTATAAAGTCTTCATACAGTGGTTCGAATACGCTTACAGAGATTGTAAATTTAATGTTACAATCCACCGTAACACCTAGATACACATACTAGTTTGATACTTGTACACGCGCAGGCTCATTTTGGTATTATTCTGAATGCAATCAAAGGAATGTGATATGATTACAGGTGCCTCGTTGTACCTGGCATTCGGGGATCTTACATGCATAAATTTCGGTTCTTTAGCATTGGATTTTATTTGATGAGAATCATGTGACTATTTTAGTAAAAGACTTAAATCTTGCTGTATTAATTTTATTGCAGTAGCCAAATTTTCATGGAATATTATAAGTGCTGTATTATCAGTATATACTGTTAGCTGCGTATTTAAATATTCCAGCTACAGAGGTTTGGTTCGCAATCTGCCCACCAGAGGAACGGAGCGCCTCTGCCGGCCAAGCGGAGAACTACGTATGGGAAGAGCGTGCATTCTTCCAACTTCCAACGGCTGGATTGGATTTGTTATGTTATTATTATTGTTGTTACAAGCGACTTAACTGAATATATTGGATTCTAAACATTCGGATTTTAATTTATCGCTAACAATAATTTTTTTTTTCTATTTATTCTTTCTTAAATTTAATTATGAAAACAAAAATATTAGCCACTCATCTCACTGGGACAATCCTGTGTTGAAATGAGCGGATTTACAATTTAATAATAATCAATAAATAAATAAGTACATAATAAATACATGAAAAAAAATAGTAAATAGTAATAAGTAAATAGTAATAAGCTTATAATAATACTCATTAAATATTAAGTAAATATTAATAAGTAAATAGTAATAAGGACATCATAACAAAAATAAAAATAGGTAAATAATAATATGTAAATAAAAATAGGTAAATAATAATATGTAAATAAAAATAGGTAAATAATAATATGTAAATAATAATACGTAATATGTAAATATTTTACAAACGAGAATAGTTTTTTTCTTAAGTGACACAAAGATAATATACAGTGTTGGTTCTAAAATTGACCCCTGTGGAATTCCTGTTTTTACTTATCTTCTTTTACTAAATTTTGTCTGATATTTTTTACCTACATTTCATGGTCAGTTACATAGTTTTCTAATAGTTTGATTATGTTTCCTCTTTCGCCTATTGCCTCCAAAGTATTTAACACTTTCAGCTGGTATATTATTAAATATAATTAGATAATCATATAATAATATAACTATTATCAAATGTCTTTGAATTTATCAATTAATAGTTCCAAAACATGTGTTTTGGTATTCAATTAATTATTTATGGAAATCCTCGAATAATATTTCAGTACTTTAAATAAACACACTGATTGAGATCCATTAAAGAAAAGCAATGCAAGTATTTTGTAAGTTTGAAGATATGTACTCGTATTTTGAAGCATTTTTTCGGTGCTTCTTGGTGATATTTTATAGCAAAGCGAAACATTTCTACCTCTTTGTTACTTTACACTCGAGGTGCTTTTATATCGATGTCAAAAAGTTGAATGTACAATTATACACATACCAAGTAGTTCTCGTTAGTAAAAAGAAAGGATTATATTTCATCTTTTGGCAATGTTAACAAATTGAATCAACGTTTATATTTATGACTGGGCAATGATGAGGTGTTCTGATAAATACATAGATAATTAAAAATTGCATTTATTTTCGTAAATGCGCAATGCTAACGCTAACGCTAACAGTCTGAAGCCAGTGGGACTCTCGCATCCCAATTATCGGGGTATGTTGTGAAACTGTATGGAATGTGGGAGAAAGCAGATGGGAAAGAGATTATTTAGGGAGCACCCACTGGTTATACCCATGGCCTTTTACCAGGGCGATACTGAGAGTATTAAAATCTTTAAAAGGGGAACCCATATTAATTTGAAAAATTTTGAATGCGAATTTCGTAACTAGTATTGGAGGGCTGTCGCACCCAGACCACCTGTCGTGCCAGGTGAGCAAATCAACAACGTAAAAACATTATCATACAAAACGTCATCACAGGTAAGGGTACCACATTATAAATAGGAAAAGTATTAAGTATAGATAATTATTGACTTTATATATCAAATTAGATGACATCAAGATATGTACTCCAGGCACCATTCGGGTTATGAAGGTATATTTGCGAGTCACTGTGCAAGTAAAGAAACTGAAAAGCACTTGTAAACAAGCCAAGAAGACAGCAATCCATTTTGGCTTGGGAGGGAATGTTTGCACGTCACTCTGCATGTAGAGGCACCAAAAAGTAATATTTAACAAAAAGACAAGGCCAAGATGATACTAATCCATTTTAGCTCAGGAAGGCATGTTTGCACGTTAATCTGCATGTAGAGGCACCAAAAATAAATAATTAACAAAAAGACAAGGCCTAGAAGATACTAATCAATTTTGGCTCAGGAAGGCATGTTTGCACGTCACTCTGCATTTAGAGGCACCAAAAAGTAATATTTAACAAAAAGACAAGGCCAAGATGATACTAATCTATTACACTACAAAACAGTACTATCGTCTGACACTGTTTTGCAATTAGCCTGTGATTAATAAATTACTCATTAATGTAAAATAATTGATCTATAAAAATTTTCCAAATTATATCTAAGCTTATCGAACGGATACACCTGATTATCCATAAAATCAAAATTTAAATTAAATTTTTATAGATATTTACCACTTAAATTCAATCAAATCGTATCATCGCTTAGAAGAACCATATAAATAATAGCATACATCTACTCGTACATTGTCAAATACAGATAATAATAATTATTATCAATAAATTTATTAGCTGTCGTAAATTAGCGATCGAGATATAGATGACTTATCTTCGGGAGATAGAGCAAGGTATAAAAGGAAGCGACGTTGGAAGATTCTGCCGATAGAGGTTTGTGATCTATTGAGGGATTTTTGATTGACTGAAGGCATGATGAAGGTCTTAGTGGTTTTGATGATGGTGGCGCTGAGCGTAATGGCCATGCCCAGCAAGGACGTCAAGGCTCCCGCAGTCAGCTGTGACACCACCAAGTGCCAGCTGCCCAGCTGCAGGTGCTCCGGTGTCGACATTCCCGGAGGTCTCAGCAGGGACGTAACTCCACAGGTTAGCCATCCTTGCTTCTATTTTATTCTGTTCAACTACTACTAGAATTACAGAACTAAAATGAAGTAGATCTTCCACAAATGACTCAATTTTTCTTATTCAATTTTCAGTTGGTTACTAGGACTGCTCATGTATTAATGTTATTAGTATATTTTGTTATTATATTGAATTCTTCATTGGTTTTGTTACATTTTATAGTATGTTAGTCTTTACATTCACTGTTTAGCTTTTAGTTTTTGTGCTTCTAATTTATTATTATTATCAGTGAACATTAATAATAAGTGGTCTCTTTTTTTATCATCTTTATACCGTACATTATTAATACTGTTTATGTTACAATAAATAAATAAATTTTATCTAAAATCGTGGAAATGTTACTCTCTTCGTAATGAACTTCCTCGCATGTCCCTAGATTTAACAATTCCTGACATATATTTCGCGTTCAGCATTCCTTCAGTAAAGAAACTCTTCACCTCTGTAATTTATCCTATTTTGAGATGATTTCTCATCCCATTAATGACATTCAATATTGGTAAAATCATCCAATCTTTTTCATGAGCTGGCGTCCGGATTTGGCCTCCCTCATGTGTCCCCAAATTTTCTAATTCTTAGCGTCTATTACACATTCACCATTCCGTGAATAAAATCTTCAAATTTGCTACCTGTCATTTTTCTTGCTTTAAGATGTTTCTAGATGAAATTACGCAATCCATTCTTCTTCTTCCTAAGCCTTTTGGGGTATAGCTTTGGACATAGGCCTCCTTCAAATGTAATCAATTTTGGCAATTCATGATCATGTCCTATTAATAATTTCATCATTATTGGATAGTTCCTTCAAAATTTTGAAGGAGGTATCCGAATTGAAATATTCGGTTGTTATTTTAGATTCCAGACTAACTCTCTCTCTAAATACAATATGTGTTATAAATAAAATCCCCAAAAAAGTCTTACTTCTCGGAAGGATAAGAAGATCCGTCAATGCAGAATCCTTTAAAACTATATACTCGTACAATGCCATAATTGTTCCTGATATTAATTATTTCAGCAGTATTTAGTTTTGCAAAATAAAGCCATGAGAATAATTTTCAGACGAAACAAATATTTCAAAGTGAAAAAAATGCTAAGGGATCTTCCAATCAAATTAAATACTTAAATTTAATTATTTTTCTGTTTAAAATGTATAACGGCCTACAAAATTCTGAAACCTTGAGAAAAATTAATAAACATCAACACAGACATAACCACTCTACGAGATAAAGAAATGAAATAAGACTTCCCTTTTGAAAGAAAACAAAATCGCAAACCTCATTACTACATATGGTATACCCATGAAGATCTTCCAAGAAATACTGGCAAATATAAAAGAAGAGTAAAATGTGTTGAAATTTAAGAAGGAAGTGACGAAATACGTAATGTCGTAATTTGTAATACAAATTGTAAAAAAATTGTATCTAAGACATATTATGTTCATATTAGAATACATGTAACCAATATACATGTGCCCTATTTTAAGTAAAATAAATAAAAATATAACAAAATTATTGGTGTTTCTCACCCATTCAGCATTAATTGAGCATGGAATATCCTCGTGCTTGTCAGCCTTGCTTCTCTTTAATGCTGTTCGAGATAGTTTTCAGAACTACCTCTCTACATACGTCAACTTGTATGGTAAAAAAACATATTTTCAACATCTTCATTCGCCTTCTGGCGTTCAGATTTGGACATCACAGCCTCCTCAAATTTCTCCAGCTCTCTTGATTGTTGTAAGAAAATCTTTCAGTTTTATTGCTAGCACCATGTAGCAGCATACCTAATTTGTTGCAAATTTTTGTAAGTAATCTATGAAGTGCAGAACTTTTTCTTCGTGTATTTTTTAAAATATCAAAAAATGGTTGTTGTTTTACATTTAACTCGCGGTTGAACGTCACGCAAACGGCAAACTTCAATGACGAATGTACAATTTTTTTTAAAGTTTTTTTTACATTAAGCAATCATTTACTGGTTAGTTATAATAAATTATAATCGGATTTAATTATTTTATTAATATTTTTAATGTGTTCCCCTTCCACTTCACTACCCCCATTCCTACCCCCTCCCTCTTACCTAACCCCCACGGAAATAGATGTTCTCTCCCTCTCTTCTGTTTCCCAACATACTCGTAAGTGGCTTCCACGCGAGCGGAAGTCGAAAGGTTCGACCATCCGGTCGTCCTGTCAAGCCTACCAACTTTAGGAAAGGGCGATCGGATGGTAGAACCTTTCGACGCAATGGCTTTTTTAGCATTGGGCCGCCCGCTCGTGTGGAAGCCACTTTACTCTAATTCTGTTTAGTGTGGTGTATTTATAGAAACCTGAAAAAGGTTCAGGCTGAAACTGAACCTAAACTG
>JAHDVE020003215.1:0-48694 GCA_022606495.2 Halesus radiatus
AATTAAATAATTGTATATTATATATTTTTGAACTCTTATTTGAATAAGAAGCCATCTCGGCGTGAATTCCATGTCGAGTTCAATTATATCCCATAATACAAGTAAGTATAATTATGCAGGGGAAAACAAAACGCCTTCATTCCAAATGAAAAATAATTTGGAAACGCCAATGATAACCATCTTAATGACCTTAACTAAAAGTTTAAACAATTTTACAGTATAACCCTTAAAAGTAGGGAAACTTTACAGTGTAATAAACGTTAAAGTAACCGTCAATTTACTCAGAAATTAATAAGAGCATTGGTAATAAAAATTAAAACATTTCGAGTTTCATTATAAACCAGCTGATGTGTACCAGCCTTGATCGGGATTATTTAAAAAAAAATTGTAATAAAGTTATCAAGTTGTGAATTCTTGCTTGTCGTTTGGATGCCATAATTGATTTAATGGCGAAAGTAATATGCCTTGTGACGAATATTACTATCTCCAAACAAAGAAACAAAGAAACACTCATTCGAAAATTTTATTTCATTTCAAACATTTATTTTTTCAAAATATATCTAAATATTAAAGATTTTAAGTAGGTACCATACCTACTTGTGTTTTACATTTTGAAAATATTCTATCCGAAACTTTCAATTTTAGAATATATAATCTGTGGCTCACCAGAGTGGTATATCTATGGGCTAACCCCAATACAAGTAGCGGGTTCAATGTTTTTCATACTAATTTTAAAACGTTATAGCACCAGTTACTAATAAAAACATACTGTTCTATTTTCAGCGAAACCGGTCTCAATTATTGAGAAACAGGCAAACATTCATTTTTACATATAGAGAAGATACACACATATAAATAATATAAACAGACCGTCTGTAAGTGGCTTCTCCACAGTTTGATAATACCTTCCGAAGGCGAAACAGCTGTCACGTGTAGTAATAATTAGCCAGCAGAACTTTTTTAAATAAGAGATTAAATTTTTTTTTAAACATGCATTATATTTGGTTTACCTCCTTCCTTTTTTATATATGAATACCGCACAAGAGTCCCAACTGCTCCCAACCATCTGGAGCCAGTGAGAATATGGCATTCCCAATTGGGGAATGTTGTGAGGCTCAATGTATTGGGAAGGGGAAGGGGAAGGGGAAGAGGAAGGTGGGTGAATACTTGGCGATTCAGATCTGGTCACCAAACACGGCTAAAATCCATTTCAAGCAACGTTCCAATTCTGAATGGTGGTCTTTCACCAGGGCGATACTGAGAGTATTTCCAGTCTGGAAATATATTTTCAATATATAAATATAAATGAATTTTCTAGAAATAATATGTCAATATTCCTTTTACATTTGCCAGTTCAATGCCTCTCTCCTATAAACATCAAAGCTTCTCAATTTAAAACTCTAATAAAGTCTTTTGTACAGACATATTTCTGCTGTTCATTATATTTCTGTGCTCTTCTCCTTTTGATGCCGAGAAAAAACCTTCGATCAGCCCCGTAGAACTGCTTAGAATAAAAAGACACATTTCCCAGGGGGCTCAAATTTTCCATTTTCCTTAACATTCCTCCCATTCCACGCTGACTTTCACAAATGGAATTCTTTCTCAACTGTGGTCTAGTGAATTCGTAACTCGAGAAATAAAAAGGGAGAGATATGACGTTTGCACATAAATTAGTCCCCACACGGCGGAAAAGATAATAAAGTTCTGACATGGTAATTCTTGATGAAATAATACACTGCTTTTTCACCACCAATGCGTCACATCATCTCTTATCCCGCGGCTGCAAATTGCGGTACAGTTATTTAAGATTATCTCCTTCTCTCCTCTGTACTCCTGGCAGTATTATATTATAGTAAGATGTACATACCTACTTTTATTTTCAGGAAGTTTGTTGTATTTTTTACATATTAAAAACGCGACCAAGTGCACAACTTATCTGTGCACTTAGTGATGTAACCAATGATCACATGTGACTTGTTTCGTTTCCCGGCTTCGCTCTGAAACACTTTTTTGTTGTGATGAAATGAAAAATGCTTCATCGAATCTTTTTTACAGTTAATCCACACAGAAAGCCCAGAGAAAAATAATTTCTCTTAAGGCCTATGTCATATTTGAGGATGCTTTGTGGAAGGTCTTTGGAAGTATAGGAAGAAGTGATTCTGGGTCTTAAAGAGACCGTTCAGATCATTCCACAACCGAGTCGTAGAAGCTACTCTTTCTCATGTGACCGGTGCCGAAGGGATCAATGACGCTAGTTCCTCAGAGAATCTCATTCGCCATCACCATTCCCACCTGACGTCTGTGCTCCAAAGATTGCAATCCGTTTATTAACATCATAATTGTAAGTTCTTTAGCCACTGTTGAATGAAGGACTTTGCAATATTGTTGTTACATTGTATTAATTTTTTTTTACATGAATACCCCACAAGAGTCCCAACTGCTCCCAACTGTCTGGATCCAGTGAGACTATGTCATCCCCAATTGGGGAATGTTGTGAGGCTGAATGTATTGGGGAGGGTAAGGAGAAGGGGAAGAGGAAGGTGGGGAAATACCTGGCTATTCAGATCTGGTCACCAAATACGGCTAAAAGCCATTTCAAGCAACTTTTCAATTCTGAATGGTGGTCTTTCACCAGGGCAATACTGAGAGTATCTTCCACTCTGGAACGTGCGCAAATATACTATATATTATGTTATCTTTAAATGAATTAATTGTGAAACAACACAAATTAATTAAATAAAATTTACTTGCGCACGCCGCGATTTGAACCCGCGACAAGTTTATATGGATACGCCAATCGGTTTCGTGAAAGCAAATATACGCTAAAGCGCAGTTATTAAAAAAAGCGAATAAAATTCACCTACGTGATGAAACATAGGCTGCGCTAGAAACCGTTTCACTGTAATTTTTATTTTGAGGTTTCTTGAATGTTATTTTCAAACTATGTAAATATGCCTTAGAACGCAACAAGCGGCTTCAAATAATTACAACATAAATTCTCAGGTTGTATCATTCAGTTATTCAAATAGCTTAAATGTTTTCCATAGGTCAGCACCTGATGGTTTAAAATGGGCAAACTCATATTCCATGATGTATTCCTTGTTCAACTGGTTCTCTTGTTCTTTTCCAGAGCAAAAACTGAGGAAATTCAATCAATGACCTTAATAATCCTTTGTTTGTAATAACAACTATTATGATACTTTGCTTTTTGATTGTCTAGAATATTGATTGGAAATCTGATAAACCGTCGTGTTGCGATTCCTATTCTCGAGCCAACGTTTCGGACGGTCATGGGGCGTCCATCATCAGAGCAGTTTTAAAATCTTACATCTGCCTTGTATGTACGTACTGGCTAAAGAAAGAGGAAGCTAAAACGGCTCATTACCCAAAAAATCAAATTAAAACATGCAATCGGTAGACAGGAAAATCATCAATTTAATGCGTTCTGAAATACAGTTTTTATACAATACTGAAAGGACGGCTTGCGTTTTCACCATTTTTCCGGGATTGGTCAGGACTCATTATATTGGTTTGCCTAAAGGGCTGGAACAGTGCGGCGTGTTTTAAAATTCCGTCCCCATGTTGTAAAATGTTTTTTAGCAGAACCGTTGTACACGTTAACAAACTTACGTCATAAAATGCATTCGGATAAATTTACGTTGAAAAAGCTCCACCTGTTTTATGCTTTCGAAACTTTTCGTACTCAACATTCCGTTTAATACAAAGTATTAAATAGTGGACCCTGTGGCATTGTATAAATTTCGCTCGTGGGAAATTTATAAGTGATTGGTTTAGTACACCCAAGACTGTACTTTGCGATACAAAGATGAGCTTATTTGGAAAAGTCTAGTTAGTGTAACGTCAGTTGTGAAATAAAAGATACCTCAATACTTCATATCAAGTTATTAGTAGTAATTTTGTTGTGACGCTATCCTAAAGTTCAAACTGAAACAAATTAGTTTATGCAAACATTTAAAAAATATATATATTCGACGATAAAGTCATTCTCTTAAAATACACACAGCATTAATGCATCTTTCTATGATATAATGTCCAAGCGAACATAAAATATCACCGAAATGATTGCCAATTTACCATTTGGCATATTTTTTATGTGATACCTCACAAGAGTCGCGATCGCTCGCTGCTAACTGTAGCCGATAAATAAATAAACTATTCAGAGATGATAAACAAATACGACAAAAGCCATTTCAAGCATCGTTTGGAATCTGTATGGTGGTCTTTGGCCAGGGCGATACTGAGAGTATATATCACCTTGTAACGTGCCACAAGTATGCTGTATGATGTTATTTTTATTTAAATTAAAAGTGAAAATATCCCAATAAAAAATATTTTCTGACGCTGGATTCGAACTAGAGACCTTCGGTTTTGTAGTACAGGAACGATCACGGAGGATATCTGTAAAAAACGCTAAATGTCTATAAATACTAGAACAACGCTATTATTTTCAGCTGACACTGTCATTTCCATCATAAGCTATTGAAGTTTGAAATAAAATTCAACTAAAAAAATATGGCATAAAGCGAAAATGTTTGCCAAATATTTTTGTTTATTTAATAAGAAAAAATATTTCGGATAAATTGTGCCGATTTTCTGGTGGTATGTAAAACTCGTTGATTCATATTGCGGCTGGGGTATTTTATCTCAACGGTCTAAGCCTTTTGAATTCATATGCTTAGTAAGCAAAAAAGTTTCATTTATAAAATGAACTTTCACTCGGAAGTTGTTGTGCCATTTGTTAGCTTAAAGCCTGGCATAATATCAGTACTGCAAAACACATATTTTATACGATTTATGTACTTAAAAGTTTGGTCTCGTTCCGCAGCGGTACGGTGCGTGTTTGTTAACGTAATGCCGAGTACGGGAATCATTGAGATGGCAATTGGATTAATTTTCAGCAAAAACAACAAGTAGATACTACTTCTAGAACCGAAAAAAATAACGACTTCTTCTGTTTTATTTTTTATTTTTTATATAATATGTACAACAGAGGGTTAATATTAAGAAAAAATACAAATAAATAATAAAAGAACAAATTGCAACCGTCAAATAACAGTGTACAACAATAATACATGTAAAAAATGCCATTACAAACGACAACAAAAAAAAAATATGGTGAGAAAGCGATGTTTGGGTCAAGTGAAATTAATTTAATTAAACCCTGGTCGAGAGCTTCAAAATATCTGAAAAACCCTCGACTCTGTGCAGATTCACCTATCTGAACAAACGGCCTGCAATATTGGAGCACAGACATCAGGTGGGAATGCTGTCCTTGTTCTACCGGTATTTTAATGGAAGATGCTCTGAGGAACTAGCGTCATTGATCCCTTCGGCACCGGTGCATACTCCAAACGCGCGCCCAACATTTGCACACGGTTGACATTTGTCAAATGAAAACGGGTCGCTTCTACGACTCGTTCTTGTGTTCAACAGCTCAGCTGTGGAATGATCTGCCGGGCTCTGTGTTTTCTTCATCTTACAACATGGGTGTTTTCAAGACCCAAGTTTGCTCCTTCCTATCCTGTAAAAGACCCTCCACACAGCATCCCCAAAGATGATATAAGTCTTGAGGGAAATTATTTCCCTCGGGGCCTACGATGTGGAGTTACTGTTAAAAAAAGGTGAAATTAAGAGAACTAAGAAATTTTATAAAGTTATGGGGGCTATCGCCAAATATCTCCGGATAATGGTGATAATTTTTTATTTTATTTTTAAATGGACAAATAAGTTTTCTATGACGGTTTAAAATGTGCCGTTTTTGATTTGGCGCCAAAACGACACGTTCATTTTTGTTCGTAAATATGGCGTAGCGACGTCACACCGGCCGATGTCGGTGACAGGCGTCTTACCAGCCAGTACCGTTTTCTACGTCATCATGACGTTTACCAGTTTGAACCGTTTTGGAATGTGCGGCTTTGGATCATTTTAAAAATACACAATTATTAATGAAAAAATCAAAATTATACATTTTTAGTACGATGATCAGAAGCACAAAAATAAACTTTGAATCTTCCCCAAATTTTGGACGGTATCCATATTTTGTGAAATTATCTCATTACAGGAAAATCATTTTAAGATTCTTGTTTGTATAGTAATGCACACCGACAGTGGTTGCACAAATTCATATCAGGAGAACTGAATACATTTTTATCTTTTTATTTTTAAGATGAGCGGTTTCAGCCTATCGGGAACATCTTCAGACTGGTTCAATTTATTCTTATACTACGGTATATGTATTTATATCAGGGGTAGTAAACTATGATTTTATATAAAGCACATGAAGCACTTGTTCGCAGCATTTCGTAGTATAGTTCCATTTTCTGGGCCCCTTCTAAACAGAACCATATTCTCGAAAAAGAAAAAGTGCAAAGGAAGGTTATGCGTTACCTTTATATGAGAGAATATATTAATTATTATTATTTCAATACGAGAAGTCCCCCGAAAAATATTTTTTTAGGTAAATATTTCTTTAAGATAATCTCTGGAACCATATGTATGTAATCCACCTATGTTGAAAGGGGTAAACTTATACATTACTAATAAGTATACGCATGGGAGATCCCATGCACTATTTTATGCTCCGAAAGCGAGAACTTCTGTTTACCAGAACACCCCAATCAGCAGAGCGACATTTACATTTTTGATATCAGTTAAGGCAATTATACCAGTGTTACAAAAGAGTTTTTTTTTATACTTTGCCTATCAACCATTCACTTCTTGCATATTTGATACAGATTATCATCTTCAGTATTTCTTAAAATCATTAATACATTGATGTTTACTTACTTGTACTATTTGTTATTACTAATACCTGTCTATGTATATTTTTTTTATAATTTCTCATTTATCAATCTCTGTAATGTATTAGTGTACAATTATTTTAAAAGAGAAATAAATGAAATAATGAAAAATAAATTTAAAGGATATATTAATGCTGATTAATAAAATTTATATAAAATCATAGTTTACCACCCCTGATATCCCAAACAACTGTACATACACCACGGTTTAATAATAAATTGTACCAGTATGAAGATGGCCGTGATAGGCTGAAACCAGTCAGGTCAAAAAATAAAAATTGTAAAATCGTTATAATTGATTTCCACTGCGAATTGTCAGCATCAAAAATAGAAATATTAAAATCAGTGCACTATGTTTTTTCAAATGTTTTATTTGAAAGGGAAATTTCCTGAAAGGTTATTTACCTGAAAAAAATATTTTTGAATTATAAAATATTCGGAATGTCGCACAATTCATTTGAATTCCTGTAACAGAGTAATTGAATGCAGCCCGCATAGACAGTCGGACACGTTTAACTGTACAGATAGTGAATTTACTACTCACCTGGGTCCCGGTAAGCAACCCCACAATAAACTACAAAATACACACATTCGGTGGCTGTTCCCACTCTCCCACGCTACTTCTAGAGTAACTGTAGTTAACTACTGTAACTGCGGACTGTTGCGAACTACGTAGGTTCATTACCCACAGAAGTTCTAAAACGATATGGTCGGACAGGACGCATTAACCACGGGCAGGTTTTGCGACAGGACTCCGGCCGTAACAATGGTTTGATTGTCCTGAAAATTGAATACCTACGTTGTGCATATGAAAAGTTTGAGCATTTTCATCAACGAACCGCAATAAATATAGTTTTTCCTTGTTGGTGGTCAGTGATCCAATCTGAGTACTTCACAGGATGGAAGAGTTTGAATGCTGTCCCGCGTTTCTCGTTTTTTTTGTTGTGTGAATCCGCGGGACAACTTCCCACAAATCAGTGAAACTATGTAATCGCCACTTTTCGGGAAATATTATGAGTCTAGAGGCTGGAGATGTATCTGGTCACCAAACATAAGTAAAGTCATTTCAATGAAAGTTTAATGTCTGTATTGATGGCTTCACTTACAACAGAGCGATACTTAGAGTATATTGCACTCCGGAAAATTATGCAAATATATTAATAATGTGTTATTGTAATATATACAACGTCTACAAATAATTATTTTGATAGCTCTCCTAAACAAAGAGTGTACAGACTTGGTAATGTATATATTATTCAATTGATGTTTACCGTTACAACATTTGAATGTTTTAATTGGATATATTACGTTTATTCATGTGCACCTTTTTACCCTTGTATTTATTAAGTCATGTTCTTTAAAACACGCAATCAGGCGAAACAAAGGTTTGCTGTATTATAAACACGATTTACATCTGTTCATGTTTTGCAACGTCATAATAATTATAAACTTATTACCCACCCATTGCGCTGTAACTACCCACTTACATAGTGCCTACCAACTTAATTATTTTAAACTTATGTTATTATACTATATACCTATTATGTATTTATTATATTCCTTTGTAAAACCTGCTATGTTTTAGTGCTATGGTAATGTAACTACCTGCTGCTCATTTCATACATAATTATATGGTATATGCTTACTTACTTTATACTCCTTTGCAAAACTAACTGTAAGATAAATGTATCTATATACAAAAGCCTTCAAGGCGTCAATAAAAAAATTATTACAGTATGTTTAAATACAGTACGTGAAAAATGAAGTACATTTTTATTTATAATATAAACGAAAATTGCTTTGAACCACAATATAATAATCTCGACCGGTTTCGGAAGTACCCTTCCCTCGTCAGGAATATATTAAAACTAAACTACGATGTAAAATGATGATAGATACGTGAACATTTAGGTGTTGTAGAGGGAGCTGACCAAAGGGGAAGGATTAATTGGGGGTTTAGGAGAAACACACATTTTATTGAATTTAACGTTAATTTAATTTGGAAAAACTTTGTACTTTACGCACCGTTGATGGAAATACATAACATTTGTATTTAACTTGTAATGGAAGAATTGGTGGTCAACCTGAAATCGTAAAAATATATTTGCATGACAGAGGATCGCGACGAGCTGGACTATGATACATCTATACGCCTTATCTCCGTCTTGCTGCAGAAGTCAAAGTTTTTTTTTTTTTTAAATGTGTTGTTCATAATTTTCATCTTCTCTCCCTGCGGACGGCAACAAGAAGAAAAGATAGAAGTAAATGAATTACATCAGTACAAAAGTTAGAAAAAGATAACAGGTATTAGGTATCACTTGTTCCCCTAGGCCAGTGATGCACAACCCCCGACCCACGAGCCCGTTTGTGCGGCCCGAGAGAGTTTTCGTGCGGTCCACTTAGTAAATAAAATATCAAAAAGTTTGTGGTAAAAATTATTCAACATTTTTTTCTTCTGTTTTGCCAATAAAAGATTTTAGAGGCAAACTTAAGTCTGTGTTCAAAGTTTTTAATCAGCAACTAAAAAAAAAAAACAATTTTTCCATGTTTGATACATTTTAAAAGATTTCGCTTTATAAAAATCCAAAACATTTTTCCTGATAAAATTTTGTTTGTAAGCTGACTTTTCGAACGATAAAAATCAACATCATTTATTAGTTTAACCTTGAACCTAGCAAAATTTTCGCCTGCGGCGCTTTGTTCGTTAGCGGCTAAAATTATAAGCAGTTTATTTTCATGTTTTTAATATTTCAGAATGATGAAAACCGATAGCATTTATTGATTTCGCCTAGGAAAATTTCGCCTGCAGCGCTTTTTGCAGCGTTAACTGATAAATATATTAATACATTTCTGTTTTAGTACGTTAGCGACACCACCGACTGCAAAAGTAACTATTCCATGTATTTATCCTGCCTCTTGCGGCCCGCGAACAATGGATAAACTGGCCCGCGATCTAAGAGGTTGTGCATCACTGCCCTAAGCTACGAGGTTCGCATCATCTCTTAGTTTGTTTTTGAAATGTTAAATAATTTCCCTTATAAATCATCCTCTTTGGACCTACTTACTCGGGATTGCCTCTCCCTACTTTAAAAGTTAAGAAAACAGCACGCTTTTTCCAACTAACTTTCCTTCTGTAAATTTATGTTTACATTTTTAACCTTAGACTGCCTCCCTCGTAACGAAATTGTTTTGTATTTGAAATTGCTTCGCGAAAAAATGCTACCTTATAAAACTAACGAAATTAATAACAATAACTTTCGTGTCTCTTTTATAACAATTGGGTTTTCTGCCCATCGGATATTTTTATTTTTTATCAGGAATACTCCAGGGGCGGGCGTTGACGTCCTTTGTTTGTGTTTTTATTAGATACGTTATAAATTACATACTTACTTTATTCTCACATATTGTACTCATAATTCTTATTAAATTCTGAAATGTATTTGTTGCTACGGAAAACTGTAGACTAAGGTTCCCCAACGGGGGCGGTGGTGGCCTCAAGGGAAAATATTTTTTAATAAATTTTCTTTACGAATTCAAATTTGTCGTGAGTACATCGAATAAAGAATCATTAATCAAAATGAACTGTCCAATTATTATACTGATTTAAAGATGGATTAATAGTTTTTTTTTTCATTTTATTTCGATGTAACACCTAACGAGGCTTTTCAGGACATATTGTCGACAAACGTAGACAGACACGGAAATGAGTTGTCTCTAGTTTTGATGTTTCGTGAAAAATAAGTATGCTGAACAGCGACAATGTTTGATAAAATTCATTGAATGTTAAGAGGAACGGCTGCGCTGACTGTTTCATACATAACTTTATTTTGCATTTGAGGCCAAAATACCTATCCAAACTAAATGATATATTCTTTTAATTAAAGGTTAAGTAAATATCTAGTACGTATGAGAAGTATTTTATTTATTTTTTCTTTTAAATTGTGATGTTTATGACACGAAAAAAATCAATTTTCATAATTTTAGAGGCAACCAATTATTTGCGGGTTTATCGTTTTTTTTTTTAAATTGTCATATTTGCTATTTAAATATGATTACGTAAATAAAAATACAAAAATTAAACATTTAAAAAATAAAGGTTTTTTCGGGTCAGTATTTTAAATTATGTACGGCAAATTTATGGTCCAACGTAAATTGGTCATTTTAAATTTAAAAAGTTCACAATAATGCTTATTTTAATATGGTTTTATTTTTTTCATTTTATATTTCAATTTAATTTTAAAAGCAGATGGGGTAAAACCTTTTTTTTAAATCACTATTAGCCACCAAATAATTGTCAACGATATAATCTAAAATCGCGAAAAATCAATTACTTTAATGGCCTATATTTCATAATGTAAAACAAAAATTAATAAAATACTTCTCATACGTACTAGATATTTACTAAACCTTTAATTAAAAAATATGTATCTCATTAGGTTTAGGTGAGTATTTTGACCTCAAATACAAAATTAGCTTTAAAAAACCGTAAAACCGGCCGCGGCGCAGCCGTACCTCTTAAGATGAAACATAAATAAAAATTAAATAAATAAACAAAGACAGAAACTATCGACTGCAACATTCAGTACGTTTGGATATGTTTTTCCTGTATTCGACTTGGCCACATCGGGAAGCAATGGTTAAGGTTATACTTTGGATAAATAACATAAGGGTAGGAAGTTAACAAAATAACATTACAACATCAACAGTATTATTTTGCTCCTTTGTACATAAGTCAGTTTTGGGAGCAATTTGTAGTAGATACAGAAAAAAAGCATAAACGTGTAGACACTTCATTGTGTTGTCAATTCATTGGCATAATAACAACCAAACTTTTGAAAAAGAAAATTTATTTATGATGTGTACTTGCGTATATTGTGAATACCGCGCAACAGTCCCAACAGCTCCCAAACGTTTGAAGCCAGTGATACTATGGCATCCCCAATACATGTTGTTTGGCTGATTGATTATGGTTCTGATAGTGTAATTGTGTTGAAAGAGAGTTTTTTTATGTGTTTATATGAGAAATGTGTTTGACATATGTTTTAGGTAGAGTTAACGAATGTTTTTTTTTATTTATTCACATATCAAAATACATAATTTAATGGTAATGATACTGTGCCTGTCTCGCTAGGAAATCCTGTTGGTATTTAGAGAGAGCAGACACAGTTAACACCATAATATTATAAGACACTGGCAGATGTGTACCCGGCCTTGCTAGGGATTATATTATTTTTTTCGAACAATGTTATGAAATTGTGAATTTTTGCTTGTCTTTTGGGTGCCATAATTGATTTGACAGCGAAAGTAATGCATTGTGGCGACTATTACTATTTCTAAACAAAAAAACAAACATTTGATAATTTTATTTTTTCATATTTTCAATATATATATATAATCAATAAAGTTCTTAAGTAGGTACCTAGTTGTGTTTTCCATTTTTAAAATATTCTACCTAAACAAACCTTCGTCTTTTTAATATGTAATCTATGGCTAACCAGAGTGGTATATCTATGGGATTACCTCAATACAAAGTGGCGGGTTTAATGTGTTTCATACTAATTTTAAAATGTTATAGCAACAGTCTTACATATTGGATTTCATTCAAACTACTTTCTAAACCTTCCCATCTTTAATAAGAAAAAACTGTTTTATTTTCAGCGAAATCAGTAGATTAATTATCGATAAAATCGAAGACAAACACACAGACAACCGTTCGTTTTTATATATATATATATAGATATATATAGTTTTATATATATATATAATACCTAATAATATCGGTCGTTTGTTGATAACACGTATTACCATTTTTGGGCTTTCTGTAGAGGATCAATAATACTTCGAGAACAGCCACCCAAAATGATAAGTGTGTTTGTTGTGTTTTTTTTTCATTGCTTACCAATTAAATGTGTACAGGTACGTTACATATATTGACATTTAATTCACTGTAGAATGAACCCACGTTTATAAGATCCTCGAGTATGGGACGGTTTATATTTTCTTTGCTCATTAAATACATAGACAAAGCAATTAAATTTATTTTTGGCTGCGGAATTGGAGAAACGATATTTTTATAAAAAAAACACTCACCCACTTACACACAGGTAAAGGGTCTATTAATATTGTCAGAAAAGATTTTATAAACGTGTATCGACTACAATTTTTTTCACAAAAAAGCTTTGAATAAATTATTAAGTGTTTCCAAGAGTTTTACAGGTAATCATGGCATTATTAAAAAAAAAACTTAAATGGATATAAATTAGTTTTTTTAAACACTTTATGAGTATCATTACGAGTACCTCCATAGATATAATATAAACAGATCGTCTATAAGTGGCTTCAACACACTTTGATAATGCCTTTCAGAAGGTTTGTCAACTTTTTTGTTTGGCAACTGTCACCCGTAATAATAATTACGTAGCAGAACTTTTTTTATAAATAAACCGTTTTTTTAATTGAATAATAACAGTTATTATTAAAGTTTACAAATTTTAAATGGAGTTCTACAAATTAAACTTGAACTCAATTAAAGAAAATCTAATTTTGTGTTTTGTAAAATTAATATCTAATTCTTTGTTTTCGCTGTTAAATTCGCTGTTTAATATGTAAATATGAACATTTAGGAAACGAAGCTTCCCTCATCAGGATACAAAGTATGCTAATAATGGTAGCTTCGCTTCCCTTATGTTGATATTTATATATTAAATGGCGGTAAACAAAGAATTTTTTATATTAATTTTATTAATACTGACGCTACAAAATAATTGCATATTTATTGAAAAAATATGTTAAGTAATTTCAGAAAATTACCTCAAAGTGCTTCACAGCTATCGTACAATGACAGAATCCCAAAATATGTGAAATTGAGAAATCCTCTTTTTAAAAAATTATAATTTACATGTCGTATATCCGAAACCAACTTAAACAGCAAAGGTCTCTTTTATCTACATGATTTAAGAAAATATTTTCTTTACTTGATACTATTTTTTTTTATACATAACAAAGCAAAGAATTTGCTATTTCTTTCAAGTATTTACCACACAGGAGCTTCAGGAATCTTATTTCTAGTGCATTCTGTCTACTCGTGCCTTTCCTCTGTCAATTTCAGTGGAGAAAAGGAGGAAAGTGCTTCGATGATATGGAGACCAGGGTATTTAGCACTCTCTTTAATGTGGGCGGAGAACAAAGAATTTTCTAAGGCGCTCTATATTCTAAGATACTTTATGCACTACTCCTGGATACATGAATTAGCGTTATAGTCTGGAATGCTTTGTATTAATAACGTTACCAACAAGCAGAATACTGCATTTCTAACAAGAGTCCCAACTGATCCCAACCGTCTGGAGCCAGTGAGACCACATAATACCCAATTGGGAATGTTGTGAGGCTGGAGGTATTGCGGAAGAGAAGGAGAAGGGGAAAGGGAAGGTGGGGAAATACCTGGGTATTCAGATCTGGTCACCAAACACGGCTAAAAGCCATTTCAAGCAACGTTTCAATTCTGAGTAGCGGTCTTTTACCAAGGCGATACTGAGAGTATCTTCCACTCTGGAACGTGCGCAAATATACTATATATTATTTTTAAATGAATTAATTGTGGAAGACCACAAATTTATGATATAAAATTTAATTGCGCACGCCGGGATTTGATCCCGCGACCTTCGGATTCGTAGTCGAGAGCCTTACCCCTCCACCACGGAGGCCGTTAAAAAATATTTGTTATAATAATAATGATAATAATCAAGATAAGAGTTCATTTGTATAGTTTTGCGCAGTTTTGTAAAGGCTCACCTCAATTGCGCTTCACACTAACTAACCTAATAATAATAATGATAATAATCAAGATAAGAGTTCATTTCTGTAGGGCAGTTTTGTAAAGGCTCACCTCAATTGCGCTTCACACTAACTAACCTAATAATAATAATGATAATAATCAAGATAAGAGTTCATTTCTGTAGGGGAGTTTTGTAAAGGCTGACCTCAATTGCGCTTCACACTAACTAACCTAAAAATAATAATAATAACAAAGCATTTCTATAGCGCAGTTTTGTGTTACTTCACTTCAAGTGCCTAGACTAATATAATTGTAATTTAACAGACATACTATAAATATAAAATAACAGATATACTATAAATATAAAGTAACAGACATATTATGAATATGAAATAACAGATATACTATAAATATAAAGTAACAGACATATTATGAATATAAAATAACAGATATACTATAAATATAAAATAACAGATATACTATAAATATAAAGTAACAGACATATTATGAATATAAAATAACAGATATACTATAAATATAAAGTAACAGACATATTATGAATATAAAATAACAAACATACTATAAATATAAAATAACAGAAATACTATAAATATAAAATAACAGATATACTATAAATATAAAGTAACAGACATATTACGAATATGAAATAACAGATATACTATAAATATAAAGTAACAGACATATTATGAATATAAAATAACAGATATACTATAAATATAAAGTAACAGACATATGATGAATATAAAATAACAGATATACTATAAATATAAAGTAACAGACATATTATGAATATAAAATAACAGATATACTATAAATATAAAGTAACAGACATATTATGAATATAAAATAACAGATACACTATAAATATAAAGTAACAGACATCTTATGAATATAAAATAACAGATATACTATAAATATAAAGTAACAGACATATTATGAATAGAAAATAACAGATATACTATAAATATAAAGTAACAGACATATTATGAATATAAAATAACAGATATACTATAAATATAAAGTAACAGACATATTATGAATATAAAATAACAGATATTCTATAAATATAAAGTAACAGATATATTATGAATATAAATAACAGATATACTCTAAATATAAAATAACAGACATACTATAAATATAAAATAACAGACATACTATAAATATAAAATAACAGACATACTCTAGATATAAAATAACAGATATACTATAAATATATATTAACAGACATACTATAAATATAAAATAACATACATACTATAAATATAAAATAACAGACATACTATAAACATAAAATAACAGGCATACTATAAATATAAAATAACAGATATACTGTAAATATAAAATAACATACATACTATAAACATAAAATAACAGGCATACTATAAATATACATACAAATTAAAATAACAAGGACACACGTATAGAGAAAACCGCAACTAAATAAGTTATGGACGATCAATGGAAAAAATGGCCAGAATTTTGCTTCTACGTACATGAAGCTATATTTCATGTTAGATAGAACTTTTTAAACAATTTGGTTTTTAAGACCCGCTTAACTCTGCTAAATTCTGGATGTTCGCAATATTTGGGAGAAACTTATTCCAGATGACCGGGCAGGATATACGAAAGACGCGATCATAGCACATGAGTTTATTTGACCGAGAGGGTTCAACTAATCGGTAAGCAGCATTAAAATCTGCTGACCTCATAGTAAACTATCTATCACCTGGGTCTTGTCGGACACATAATTCAGATATATAGGGTGGTGCCTTTCCCTGCAGTGCTTCGAAGATTGTTAAGCAAATCTTGTAAGTGTGTTAGTTTAAAAATTAAAGTTTTTTTTTTATTTATCAAAACAATATTTTTTAAAGAAATCAATGTCCGTCTAAAATCTACAAAAAAAAAGCTTTTAGCATATGCCAAGAAGTTTATGTTTCAATGAACAGTGTTTGTATTTTGTGATTTACAGCATAAATAAATTCGACAATATTTTTCTATCAAAAGTTGATAAAAAATCTATGAAAATCTGAAAGGACCTTCGTCTGACAATTTTCACCGTTGAATCCATATCACATCATCACTCAATGTCACCAAGAGAGACGCTTTTACTCGGTCCAGAAAAGTACGTATTATGTAATTTATATGGCATGTACTCCTTGAACAGGGTAACAGAAAAACTAATTTTTAAATGTACGGTAAAATTAGATTTGAATATCGCAATACAGTCCGATGATACTGACGGACGATGTGACTATGGCAACACCAGTTAGGGTATGTTGTGAGTAGAAGCGTGCATTCCTTATAGGCACATAACCACCCCTACCCCACCTTGCTGATAAAAAAAATAAAAATGTATAATCAATTTTTAATTATTCTTTTTTTTATTAAGATTTAAAAACCTTATTTTAATATTTAATCATTGAAGAAAATAATATTAACATAACCCAAATGTAGAAATGGAGAATAATATTTACAAATCATGAATTTGAGATATGATAACATAAATTGAACTAGTAAGTAAATTGAACTAGCTAAGTTAGTTAAGCGGTTGCCCCGGATAGGCAGAAGTCCTGGATTCGAGTCCTAGATGCGACTGAAATCATTTTTATTTTCTGTCGTTTTTTTCCGTTTTCATGTTTCATTTGGGTTATGTTAATATTATTTTCTACAATGATTAAAAATGTATAAACTCATTGCAAGAAATCAATCCACACTTTCAGAAATTTGCGCGAATATCGGGAATAACAGGAACAAGGTATACAAAATGACACACGTGTCATATATTCAAACGTTCACTATATTCTACAAAAAATGTAGGTAAATATGTGCGCTATGCGCGGTCAATACGCTTCAAGTTCGTTTGTGTTGGAATCGAAAAAGGCTGTGCCTTTCGGTACAAATCACAAATTTATCAATCATTGCCATCTGTTGGTACCTCTATTAATTAGTACAAATTTACTAATGAAATATTTATCACAGTATGTTGACTTTCTTCCATGTGATCGAAAACAGTGTGGAAATTTTATATACCCAATAATTGACTTGTAATGTGCATAAATGAAGCGGTTACTTGGATATTTGAGGAGACAGATAATCCCAACTAACATCGGCTAAAGTCAGCAGCTTAGCCCGATTAAAAACTCTGTGCACCCCACTGGTTGTGAAGCTATAGAGAGTGGGGACGAAAAGAGTCGAGAAATGGGCAGGTTGGGAATTACTTGGCTATTATTATATTTTACAACCTGATCACTAAAAACGGCTAAAGCCATATTAAGTAACGGCAATGTTTCGATTCTGAGTTGTGGTCTTTCACCAGAGCGATGCTGCAGTATATTGTGGTTTATTCATCAAATGTATGTTTTCTTTATATTTATTTTAATGAAATAAAACAAAGAATTCAAACAAAAAAATATTTACGAACGCAATATAACTTTCGAACCCGTGACGTCCGAAATGAACAGAACTTTTCACATAGGATTCAAAATTTGTTTCTGAAATTTGCCACCAAATGTATTTAGAAATATTTCACATATATATATATATTGGAATGTCCAACAAATGTACTAGGTATACACCTTTTTTATATTTTAATGGTACACAACTGCTGACCCTGTACAAATTGCAAGTGCACCCTACTGTAGAATTTGGCAGCCACCTCTAGTCGGGAGCCACAAAATATCTGAAAAAACCCTTGGCTCTCTGTGCAGAAATGGGCGATCCGTTTGATAGATTCCCCTATCTTGGAGCACAGACGTCAGGTGGGAATGCTGTCTTTATTCTATCCGTATTTTAATGGAAGATGCTCTGAAGAATAATTCTGCAGAGCATCTTCTAATATCGTCATTGATCCCTTCGGCATCGGTACATAGTCGAGATACACGATAAACGCGTGCCCAATATTTGCACGCGGTTGACATTTGTCAGATGAGAACGGGTAGCTTCTACGCCTCGTTCTTTTGTTCAGTTCAGCTGTGCAATGATCTCCCGGCCTCTGTGTTTCCTCCCTCCTAAAATATGGGTCTCTTCAAGACCAGGTTTTACTCCTTCCTATCCTCTAAAAGACCCTGTATACAGCATCCCCAAAGATGATATCGACCTTGGGGGAAATTATTTCCCAACAGGGGCCTACTGTGTGAAGTTACTATCGTCGTATTACAGATCGTCTAAGATAAGAAAATATTTTAATAATTGGGTGCATGATATGCCCAAAACACAATAAACAATAAAATAAAGTTAATTTTTGGAATAACTTATTGAAGCTTATTAACCTCATTGAAATATATTTTTTATCATTGAAGATAATATTAACAACTCTCTCAGTTTCATTTTTGCATTTGGATAGTTTTTAATATTGTCTTCAATGATTAAACAAAAAAACAAAATAATAAATTGCGCATTACCCGAGTCTTACTTAAATACCCTGTGAAAATTGCATGAATAGAAGTTCGCTACATTTATTTCCCCCAGCTTCTCCGCTTCTCCGTATCCGATCTCCGGGAGATGCCCGGAAGTGACGGGCAATTATTAGATTCATCGTGACCGGAAGTACCCCTCGGCACTGCGCCGGAACTATCAACACCGGAAGCTCAAATATGCAAGAGCGCTTTGACTTAATCACGTCGCACAGTGCTGCCGTCCCATAAAAGGATGGTGAAAAAAAAAAGTTGCAAAAAAAATTTTACCTTCCGACAGGTTGGATGAATAATGCATGGTGCTCATTAGCAAAGCACTGTCAATTATCTCAGAAATAATTACAAGTAACGATTAATCGTCATTGCACATGGCAAACTTTATAATCGGAAAGTCCCACCTCAATCATTTGTTTTACAAAGCTCAGGGTGTGACCATTGGTAAAAATCTTTTTTCGAGTTTTCGTGTTTTTTTTAATATTTTTATTAGTTTCTATGTAAAGATTGTGCATCTATGTGACTTTAGTAATAAATTTTAATTATAAATCATAATATATAGATAGTATGTAATTATAATGCATATTATTATAACAAAAGTATAAAATCACAGAATTCACAGTCCTCCTCACGAGGGTTTCCCGTTCCGAGGCGGCCTGCACTTTTTTTTAATAAATATCCATTTGTCTTAATTTGTCTTTATATAGTTTGTTCCGAGTCTATTATTAACCATAATATAACTGTTCTTAAACAATAATTTTTAATTGAAAGAAGCGTGAAAGTGCGAAAAAAAATAATTTTAAGTAAATTGATCAGTTAGTTAAATGTTATTCAATGACTCTATCTCTGTTCTCGGAAGTGTAAATGATTAAGACGGCATTTTTACTATCCTTTTCGTTGTTATCTGTGATTATGATGTTAAATATTTATTCCACTTTTTAATTTTTTTTTGTTTAATTTGTCCCTAGCCTTTAATGGGATCGCACCATTGTGCGTCGCGAGGAAACTATGGCTCTTAAATATTAATCCGACTGCTTACTACTTTGCCCCGTGCGTTCACTTTTAACGAGAAGAAGCCTGAATTGTTCATGCTGTTAACAAAGGTTTTTCGGGAAAAAAATTACCAATTCTTTTATCAAGCTCTTCTGAGTAAGATTACAAAGTTTGAGATGGATTTTTTCTCGCTTTTAATCAAATAAGGCTCGTTTCGAGGAAGTACTAAATAATTTAAAATGCTTTTAAATCTTCAGAAAATTAAGTTTTTGTTGTTTGTTTTTTTGCTGTTTGCGGACATGATAATGGAACACTACCCACATTTACCTTAGCACCTAGTCCCTGCTTCATCCTAATTCTTACATCTTCTCATGACGGGTTATTCCAAAGTGGTCCAAAGCGTCGGTTTTGCACCCTGGCCTCGCTGGGTCCGGATAAGTCTCCATATTCTCCAGCCGCTTAACGATGCTGCATTGACCATTGACAGAGGTGTGCATTCCCTGTAGGCATATAAGCTATACCTACCCTACCTTACTATCATAAAAATAAGTAAATAATCTTAAGAATTATAAAATTAATGCAAGAAATCACACTTTCAAAAATACTCGCCATTTTCCAGCCATATCGCAGCGCCACCCGCGCTCCACAGACCGCTCTAGTGTCAAAAGCAGGAACTAAGTATGCAAAATGACGCGCAACTCAAATTCAAATGTTGATTGTATTCTACACAAAATACACATGCGTGGGCAATGCGCATTCAAAGGAAGATTAGTGAATGTTAACTTTACTAATATGATATAATGTTGGCTTTCTTTCGCGTAGGTGCGATCGACAAAATATGCATATTTAATCCATTCAGTTATAATATATTATAATATTCATAAATGGCTTGTAATATTCATAAATGAAGCGGTTATTTAGAAATTTGATGTGGTGGGTAATCCCAACCTCATCTGTTATTCTTTTTTATTTATTTTAATTTAATATAATTCAAATTTAATGATGTTATTATAAAGTTGTGCAAGTATTTTAGTTTAGCGAATTAAACACAAAAAACAATTAATAATTAATAACCAACCATCATCGGTTAAACCAGCAGCTTAGCCATTCTTAGCGAAAAATTACTACATAGTAATGTTTTTTTTTCAACATCAATTACTGTTTTTCTTACTGCTTACCCTGGTTAAATAATATGTGCACATCACTGACCGTTGACATGTTTATTGCCACTTCGACCCCTTGGAATAACAAGGTTCCATCTGACACAGCAATGCCATGCGATAATGTGCTCTAAGGAGAGCAACTATAAGGCTCATTATCGCATAACATTGCCATGCCAGATGGAACCTTGTTATTCCAAGGGTCGACTCACAGACAGTTTTACGACTATATTTTGACCCATGTTACAAAATAGTAAAATTTCCCCATGACTTCTGATACTTTTCCCATTAGTCTTTCACTTTTTGCACGTTTTATACAGAGCATCGTCCTTATATTGTTAAAATCATTATTAAAACTTACTTGTTCTTGTTATTCCTAATACCTGCCTATTTTTATTTTTTGCCATTTCTCATTTACCGTAATATATTCTGCATCTGTAATGTATTAGTGTACAACAGTTTTATGGAGAATATGAATTTTTTATTTTATTTATTTATTATAAAAAATTACATGATTATAAAATAAATATAACATAATACATTTTTTTAAAGTTCTTATTGTTTTACTCTCCATAAGTTGAGCTCTAGTAGCTCGTGGCTATGGGAGGAATATTTACACACGTAATAATTTTTTTTAAACTAGATAGGTGATATTATGTAAACAATATTTAAAATTTATTAAATAATTAAAAATATAAATCAACCAAATACCTTTGGAATAATAATAAAAAATAAGAAAATAGTAATTTATATGCTAAATAGTACAATATATCATCATTTGAATTGTTCATATTTCAATGTTTCGGTTACATTAATTTTGTTTTTGGATAATTATATATTGTACCATCTTATACCTAAATACAAGCAGTATTGATGAGCCGTGGTCGTTCTTAGCGTTGGGATATTGCTAATACTATCCTATTATAAAATAGCTGATGTGTACCCGGCCTTGCTCGGGATTTTTTTTTTTTTTAATAATGTTATGAAGTTGTGAATTCTTGTTTGTCATTAGGGTGCCATAATTGATTTCTGCGGCGAAAGTAACTATCTCCAAATAAAGAAAAATTCACTTGAATATTTTGTTTCATTCCAAACGTTTATTTTTTCAAAATATATCTAAATCATAAAGTTCTTAAGTAGATACCTACTCGTGTTTTCCATTTTGAAAATATTCTACCCAAAAAAATCTTCTTTTGAATATGCAATCTGTGGCTAAACAAAATGTTATATATCTCTGGACGAAACTAAATAAAACATGGCAGATTCAATGTTTTTCATACTAATTTTAAAACGTTGTAGCAACAGTTTTTTACATATTGGATTTCATTCAAACTAATTTCTAAACCTTTCCGGCACTAATAAAAACAAACTGTTATTTTCAGCGAAATCGGTCAAGTAATTTTCGAGAAAATCGAGGACAAACAAAGAAACTTACATCGATTTTTATACTTATTACATATTTGCGCAATTACGATGTTTCAATTGTTTTAATGATCGGAGTAGGAGAATTCAAATGTTATCAAGTTTTTCGTATTATGGGAATATTTATATTTCTTAAATTGAATTTCGACATTTGTGATTATTCGATCAATTTCACAAGAAGTGCGTAAAAATTGCACAAACTTCTGGAACACAGATGTTATTTTATTATTATTTTTTTTATGTCGGAACATTGCCCAGTTGCACAAAATACATAACACGAAATGAAATAAACAAGATCTACAGAAACATAACAGCACATACATAGTACAATAATGAAGCAATGACAAAAAAATGCATTTGAGAGAACATTCACGTCTAAACTTATCCATGATTTTTGACATTCTAATATATAAAAATCATTTAGACTGGTACTAAAAATTTCAAGGGTCTGGCTTGAGTTAAAAAGGCATGACATGTTCACAATAATAATAATTGGTCAATTTTTCTGAAAGCCGTTTAATGACTAAAATTACGTCAATGGCGCTTTACATCTTGTTAAAGTTTGTAGCCGCTTTTGAATAGATACGTTTTCAAACTTTTCTTGGAGGTTTCCAAATTGCTTTCTGACCTCAAATCAAATGGAAGGTCATTCCATGAATGTGGGTCCAGTACATTGAAAGTTCCATCTCCAAATTTAGCAGCAATCGCACGAGAGGATTAAACCAGTCTGTTCGACGCATCAGACTTGGCCGACCAGAGCAACACAATTCTCTCTGTTTATCCCTTTGGTGTTATCAAGGATTAATAACTTGATAAACTGCCCCAAGATGGATGGCCGTTCCTTCTTGTTTGAACAAACATCATACCACATTACAAAAGTCTCCAGTCTACGAGTAGTAACAGCATACATTATTACAAAAGTCTCCAGTCTAGGAGTGAGTACCTTGCAGTAACAGCATACATTACAATTTGACAGAAAGTCCACACCTCCTCAAGTGCTCTAAGTTCTTTACACTACACAACTACAGCCATGGCCGGCACCACGATCTGGTATGCATACCGCATGGTTTAACAGACGTGTTGGCTCAGCACAGCATGAAACGGGGTATAGTGTAAGAGACATGTTAATTAATTTTTAAACTAAATTCTTATTTTTTTCGAAGAAGAATTCTTCTGAGAGGTTATACTTTGTGATGTCATTAAATGTGATCTGATTAAAATAAATTGTTAATTTACTTTTTTGTTTCTTTTGTTGCATGTGTATAGTAAATCGACGCAGTCTGTTATGCACAAATAAAATACAAAGACATAAATAATCATTAATTGTTTTTATGCTTAATTCGTAAAACTCCATTTAATTTACTTATTTTTTTTAAATTTAATATAAATCAAATTTATTTATATTATTAATAAGTTCAGCAAGTAAATATTATAAATAATATTAGAAAACAGTTATCAATAAAAAAAAAATTTTACTCCGCGGAAAATTACAAAGTATAGAAATTATAACATAATATTTAGCGAAATGACTCCCTCAATCAATGACATTATAAAAAATACAAGGCACGTTGTATTCATAATAAACGGTTAAAAAAATTGTCACGTTTTTGTGTTCACTTTTAAAGCTAACAACGCTTGTGAAAGGGATAATAAAATATGTTTGAAAGTAATTTTTTTTAATGTATTTATGTTTGGGGTAGTGTGGTAGCTGGTGTGCGCGTTGTGTTACGTATCTTCACATTTTAATTCATTTACGGCCTCAGCCCTACTTTTCTAGGTACTTCACCAATGCGTCTATTCTAAACCCATAAAGAGTCTTATTTACTCCGCATTAAACGAAAGAGATAAAAATGACAAACCTTATTTATTGTTCCCACTGAATAAACCGAAAGACGTTTTACTATTTTATTTTATTGTTGTTTATTTGGAAGACAAACAGCTTACATAAAAATTTAAGAATAATTAATAATTTATATAAATTTGACCATTTACAGGTTTCCACTTGGGTATATACGAGTGAATTTAGTGGTTTTTGAAGAAATCAAAATAAAATTTAAAAAGATAATTATGCAAAACAAAGAAGAAATAAAAATGTAAAAGTTACATGTAATTTGTTATGGTGTATGGAAAGGAAGGGGGTGGGGGGTTCGATCTAGTTGAAATGTATGTGAATGATTTTATATTAATAAAAGAACAAGAAAAATAGTGTACATATATATAAAGGAGAACATTAATAGACTGGTGGTAGTATGACGTGAGTAGGTATCTGAAGTTATAAAGGCTCGATAGGTCGCCGGTGTGACTTTATGGAGTGTGGTGTAGAATTAAAGTTGTCAAAATGTGAGTAGTGCGTGTTAAAAATGTGTGATGCCCGATAAATGAAGGAGTTTTGCTTAGAATTAGTGTTGCATCGAGGAAGGCTAAGAATTTGATCCGATCTGGTTAGTCTATAGGGGAACTCGTAGTTGGGTCCGTTGTAGGAGTTCCAAGCAATCTGTGATGGATCTAGCATTTTTTGCAGATACAATATTAAAAAACGAGGTCGACTCTTGGTGAATTATATGGGGACGGTATCTACGAAAATATAGGTATCGTAGAAAACGATTTCGAATACGTTCCATGTTGTGCACATATTATGTTTTGTATTGTGGGTTCCATACTTGTGACGAATATTCTAGTGAGCTCCGGACGTAAGCAAAGTAAAGGATTTTCATTGTTTTAAGGTTATTGAATTTTTCAAATAATCGAATCCTAATCTTTTTGAGGTTTATGAAGTTATAAAAAAAGCTTAGAGTCCGATGTCACTCCCAAATCTTTAACTTCTGTCTTATGAGTTATTATTAAGTCTGTTTATAACCACGAGAATTAAAGAATTAAACTGATGATCATCAGTTTAATTTTTGTACCCTGAAGATGCTTATGTTAAGCGAAACCGGTCGGTCGTAATAAAATTAAATAAAATTCTCGTGGTTATAAACAAAGTTATTGTTTTATTTTCATTAAATATGTCTAACCACAAAGTGACTGCTTTCTATCAAAATATTATTAAGTCATTCAACGCGTATTCATGTGAAATGATATTTTTATTTCGTATGAAACTAGTAACGAATCATTTTTTTTTGCATTTATTATAAGATTATGGTGTGAATAGCTAAAATTTTGGTTTTAAAACAGTTTAGGTCCTCCTGTATTTATTGACAGTCAGTAGTGGATTTGATAGCAAAGAAAATTTTCATATCGTTTGCATAGAGTAATTATTTGGAGTATTTGAAGCATTGGCCTATATCATTGATGTAAATATTAAACACTAGGGGTTCCAATAATGCACCTTGGGGCACACCAGATGGAACGGTTAATCAATCCGATTTAAAGCCACCCACAACTACGGCTTGACTGCAGTTTGATACACAGGATAAGAGCCATCTGAGAAGGTCACCGTGTACGCCGATTTGTATAAGCTAGCATATTCATATGACTTGACTCACTAAGTCAAAAGCTTTGCTGTAGTCCGTATATATTGCGTTTACCTGTACACACTGATCCATATTATCTTGCAAGAATTCCGCGAATGCTATTAAATTAGTTGTAGTAGATTTTCCACTCATAAACCCATGTTGGTTAACATTGAGTGAAGATTTCAGCTCGGGAAACATCTGGTCGTATATCATTTTTTCAAAAACCTAACTGAAGACACAAGTTTTGAAATGGGTCGATAATTTTCTATGTCAGATTTGTGTCCAGTTTTGAAAATTGGTGTCACAAAGGCAGTTTTCCAAGTATTAAGTACCACACCCTCTTTCAAAGAACGATTACAGATAATGGATAAAGGTTCAGAGAGTATGTTTTGAGCGTATCTGCAGTGATCAAAGTAAGCTAAAGAATTCCTTACTTTTGAGGAATTTATTTTTAAAACTTTTTCAAATACCAAATTTCTCTCTTTTATGTGAGTACTCCACAAGAGTCCCGGCTGCTTCCAATCGTCTGGAGCCAGTGAGACTATAACATCCCCAATTTGGGTATTTTATGAGGCTGAAGGCAGTGACGAGTGGACGTGGAGAGGGGAGAGGAAGGTGGGGATGTACCTGGCTATTCATATCTGATTAACAAACACGGCAAAGTCATTTTAAGCAACGTTTCGATTCTGAATAATAATAAGAGTTAATTTCTATTGCGCAGTTTTGCGAAGGTTCACCTCAAGTGCGCTTTAAATGGAGGTCTTTCAAACAGGGCGATACTGAAAGTGTTTTTCATTTTGGAATGTGCCGCAAATATGCTATATATTATTTTTTATTTAACAAATTGTGAAATAACACAAATTAAACAAATAAAATTTGCATGCGCACACCGGGATTTGAACTCGCGACCTCCGGAATCGTAGCCAAGGATCGTAAGCACTCAACCACGGAGCCCGTCAAAGAAATCTATTTCATTGATGTGTCTAGGGCCTGCGAGTCGAAACGTAATTTTTCTTTTAAATCGGTATATAATTCCAGGAAATCTCTCCGTCTGCACTTAAAAATACACTCTTTGAAATCTACTAGCGCTAGAAATTCCACCAATAATTTATCTTTAAATTCTATACTGGTAGGTAGAAAAATGTATAAGGTTTCTAGTAAAAAAAGTTCTTAGATTATATAATTTCAAGTTCTATATGAAATACGTACTGGAATTTCAGGTAAAACGTTGTATAATTGCTTCGCTGGTTTTCAAACTACCCCTATTACAAACATGGTATGGATTTCATAGAATTTAAGAGATTACAGTGTGAGGATTTTTTTCACTGGAAATCTTAGACACTTTCCTAACTATCATTTTTAGTTAAATAATAAAGAATAACACAGAAATGCGATGTGTACGTGTTTTTTTTTCCAAAAGTCTGGCCATTCTTCGCTTAATTTTCAAGTAGGTACTCATATTAGTTAATTATTAATACCAACTCTGATGTATGGCAGTGAGGCATGGAACTGGCAGAGAAAGGATGAAATTAGACTGAATGCTGTAGAAATGAGATCTCTGAGACGAATGTGTATTAAAACCATGTATGATCGTGTGAAAAATGTTGAGATTCGTAAAGAATGCAAGGATGATGTAAGCGTAGTGAGCAAGATTAAGAAAGGGACGCTTAGATGGTTTGGGCATGTAGAGCAAATGAATGAAGAAAGAAGTGTAAGGAGAATATATGACGCGAATGTGAATGGAAGAAGAAGCCGGGGACGTCCGAGGAAGACGTGGCACGATCAAGTGAATCAAATACTTGAGTCGGGCCATGTCAGAAGTCGGAATAAGAGAAGAGAATGTATGAGACGTTGTATGAAAGTGAATGAAGCAAGAAGTGTATGCCAAGATCGAGTTATCTGGCGGTCCGTCCTCTCTGCCTACCCCTGCGGGGAAACGGCGTGATGGTTAGTTAGTTAGTTATTTAATTAGTTTATTACTTTTTTTTGTTGATTTTATCTAATGGCGATATACGATGTCAGGCAGTATAAAAGAGACAGAGCGCGTGGCAAATGGGCTAGAACCAAAGGGCACTAAGTCAGTGGCGACATCGGTTTCCATTTGAATCTACCTGGAAGGCATTTAATCTGATATTGTTATTCTTACTACTATTACATATATTTTTTTTAATTTTAAACATTTTTATTATGCACTTTTAAATAATCCTTTTAAAAGTTTTTTTTTTTAATAATTTTTTATTTTTAAGTTTCGCATTTACGCTTTTTAAACATAGTATTTAAAAAAATATTTTATACATGTCTTTCACATTTTCTTATTTATTTTTACGCATCTTTATTCATTTGTCTATCTAATGTTTATTTTTTATAGTTACCCGTCTCAGAACAGACATCGTCTAGTGAGACGGGTAAAGTGCATACAAAGGTTTAAAATTTTATGTCAATAAACGCCCGGGTTGACGCCAATAAAATGAATGATTTCTAATGTGTATTATCCATAGAGCAATAAATACATAGAGATGAAACCAAAATAAGTTTAGTTATTAGTTAGGGCGAGTTAGTTGTGCCGCCAATTTAATTAAAACATCAAATAAGTAAAAAGGTTCAGCATGTTTGCAAAAACCGAATATATTGTTAGACTATTTTATAAGTATTTTGTAATTTGCTTTCCGCAGTCAAAATCACGCGAAACACACGTAGACCACAGTGAACAAGATGTTTGCCTCCAGCCTTCAAAGTCTACTTAGGCAAAATCTATTAATTCTGACCATTAAAATGCTACTTTTGAATTTCTACGAAACAACCCAACCTTCGTATTTGACAACATGCATTTTTAAAAACTAACTATTTTTTCCTGTTACTTAAGAAAAAAATAGCGTTCAAATTTCCATTCCTCAATAAATTGTATAATGTTGCCATACGAGAATGAATTCTAGGCGTTCCAGCTGAAATTGTCACGATCTCCGTACATTCGCAGCCGCAGCGCCGACACTCAATTATTCAGTTAGTTACCTACGGGCTACAGGCTGCCGTGAGGAGAATATCTCATTCTCACGAGGCGTGTGTGTATATTTCCTTCTCATTCCCGCGTCGCATGGACTCTGAATTGCCCCCGGCCGCCTTTTCCCGATATGAGGAATTCTGAACGCGGATAGGTAGGTACTGAAGTACTGTACTTCGTTATGGGGTATATTCTATTTGTACGGGTATTATTTAAGGCGCTGGCAATACCGGAGGACCTCCTGTATTGCCAGCATAAAATAATTCCCTACAAATGCTGTATATCACATGTCTTAATGCAGGCCACACACATAAAAGTTTCTTTCTAAAGTATAACATTTTTCGAATATTTTTATTGCGTTTCCTTTTTTTACAATTTATACGATGAAAATGAAGGTACGGAAAATGCATTATTATACAAATTAATTATTGTCTGCCAATATATTTCCACGATTTGATAAAATCACGCGTCCATTAGAGTTCCGAAAGGTGTATTTATGACAATGACAATTTAAAATCATTAAGACAAGGAATTAAAAATCTCAATGTTGTGTTTAAATAGCTGATCATCAACATAATTTTTTCAGGCTTAATTTTTTAAACTGATCATGTTCAATTCATTTATTACAGTATTTAAGTCAGATGGCAAATAAAAAAAAGACCCCATTAAAAAAAAAGACGTGGAACTTTTCACGAATATTGAACTTTTTTATATTTTAGTTGTGATTACGATTTATCACTTACCATTCGATGAATATATATGTACATATTTTTTTAATTTGTTAAAATTATATTCATACGTACATTTATGAGGTATTTTTTAAAACAAACATATAGGTCATGTAGGTCACAGGGCCGGCCCTGAGTACTACAGAAATAATCCTGTTGTCCTACTGAATCCGCTGAACCCATACTATTTGTCGACATGGTGGAGGAATACGTACGCGAGCTACAAAAAGAACTGACGCGCGTTTTTATTATCGTACGCTCTGCGCTTGTGGAATTTTACGAAATTAAAAAAAAATAACATACCTGATAGGCCCGTTAACAGACGGCTAAGTAATAATTACTAAAATTAATAATATGTCGATGATTTGTATTGCGCCGTTTTATGAAAAATAACCTCAAGGGCGCTATGTCAGCTAGTATTATCAGCGCCTTGGCACCTTGGAAATTCAGCGCCATGTTGCTGCATCAGTTGCGCCAGCACAGGACCTGCCCTGGTAGATCACATATAATAAAAACAATATTATACAAAAGTGCAGAAGAATTGTTGTGGATAAGTAAGTATATAATCTCCATTAGTCCCGCTACATATGCAGGGTCTTTGAAAAGTCGTTCTTTAATCCGCATTATTTCAAAAGCTTTTATATCCCGTTACAATGTTCGGTTTGGAGTCCTGATTCCATGCCGTGTGCGGTGAGCTTGCCTTAATAAAGTTAATACTACTTCATAATTAACTTCAGTGCAAATCATCACGGACGCATTAAATGTTCCTATTTCCAGAGTAAGTACTGTAATTTATGTAATATTTGTACGCGGGTATTCCCCATCAGTGTTCCCATTATGAATATGAAAAGTGCCAGTTTGGGGCACTTAAGTGTCAGCCGTTATGGCAAAATGACACGCTAACGGCTGTAAATAATATTGACGTCGTTTATGGGTACCTACCTAAAGATATCGTAAAGATACCGGCAAGGTATTCAAATTATAGTGGAAATTGTACCCACGGAACGTTTCGACGACTCAATGTAAGAACTAAATTCAATTCTTGCTGTCACCTGTCGGGGAATCTACAAGTATAAGATGAATACAATAAACGACAAGTGAATTATGTTTTTTATTTTTATTATGTTGTATAAAATATACATTGAATATTTGTACTCGTTGAAATACGTACATATATTTGAGGACACAATTATGTCAATGTAGCTGTTACAGAATAATGGCGGATATTAAAAAATTTCGTTACCATTTTTATTTAATTAATTTGTGTTGTTTCACAATTAATTAATTTAAAAATAATATATAACATATTTGCGCACGTTCCAGAGTGGAAGATACTCTCAGTATCGCCCTGGTGAAAGACCACCATTCAGAATTGAAACGTTGCTTGAAATGGCTTTTAGCCGTGTTTGGTGACCAGATCTGAATAGCCAGGTATTTCCCCACCTCCCCTTTCCCCTTCTCCTTCCCCTCCCCAATACCTTCAGCCTCACAACATTCCCCAATTGGGAATGCCATAGTCTCACTGGCTCCAGACGGTTGGGAGCAGTTGGGACTCTTGTGCGGTATTCATGTAAAAAAAAAAAAAAAAAACCATTATCGAAAATTTTCTGATGGGTATTCGAATTGTGATTTTCCTTTAATGGTTTAATGTAAAAGTTTATTTTTTTCATTGTATCGTTTCTCATGATGAATAAGGTTATGAAGTTGTGAATTCTTGCTTGTCGTTTGGGTGCCATAATTGATTTGACTAATAAAAGTAATGCCTAGTGACGACTATTACTATCTGTAACCAAAGAAACAATTTGAAAATTTTATTTCATTCCTAGCATTTATTTTTTTCAAATTATATCGAAATAGTAAAGTTCTTAAGTAGGTACCTATTTGTGATTTCCATTTTGAAAATATTCTACCCAAACAAACCTTCTTCTCTTGAATATATTATCTGTGGCCAACCAGAGTGGTATATCTATGTGTTAACCTCAGTACAAGATGGCGGGTTCGATGTTTTCATACTAATTTTAAAACGTTATGGCAACAGTTTTACATATTGGATTTCATTTTCTCTAAACCTTATCGGCACTAATAAGAATGTGCTATTTTCAGCTAAACCGGTATAGTAATTTTCGGAAAAACCGAACACAGACAGACAAACATTCATTTTTATATATAGAGATTTGGATCTAACGCATGAGTTTTGAACTTGGAACACCGTTTAATATTTCACGTTACATAATTACACAGAATTTTTAATATCCTTTTCTAAAAGGAAACATGTTAATCATTTATACCAAGAGCCCTCCCACCGACTAGTTCACACACGAGAAGAAAATATAACGTACGCGTTAAAACTACTCCAGACTTGAGGCTTTAGAGATTACCGAATTAAGTGATCTTTCAGGCGATAATTACTCGGATTTTTTGTACGACTTGTGTGTAATGTTGGAGATTAACTATATTAGGCAGCTAGTGATGTAGAGAGATTATTAGGAATGCGAAATCAATCGAGCACTAATAAGAGATAACTTCGAATCGAAAGTGAAAGCTTTTGATTTAGAGCTAAATATGAAGTATGTTTATAGGTGATCTGTAAACGGATGGATTCAAAATACATATTTACTAGAATATTTTTTGTGATAATAATGTCCTAATAATAACGTTATTTTTTTTAACAAAATGTCCTCATAATAACGTTATTTTTTGTGATTAAAATGTCCTCATAATAACGTTATTTTTGTGATTAAAATGTCTTAATAAAAACGTTATTTTTTTAAATCAAAATGTATAAAAATAATAACGTTATTTTGTGATCAAAATGTCCTCATAATAACGTTATTTTTGCGATCAAAATGTTCTCATAATAACTTCATTTTTGTGATAAAAATGTCCTGATAATAACGTTATTTTTTGTGATCAAAATGTCCTCATAATAACGTTATTTTTTCTGCTTTATCTATTTATGCCATTATATCAATATACTTGCTGAAGGTGATGAATGGTTCGGAGTAAACTTTTTAGATTGTGATGTGTTACCCCTACCCCTATCACTATCCAGTAGTTTTGAGAATTTTTCATCAAAAAAACCAAAGTATATTTATGCTTTCCTTCTCCGGAAGACGTGAAATATTTAGAAAAAAGCGGTCGGTAATCGGCCCAGTAATTTTTTAGTCTATAGCGAATGCACCAACGAACATTGCCTTTTATATATATAGATTGGACGTATATACTAAGTAGGTACTTGTGTGTTTTTATTTACGGATGATTATTGATGATGATCATCATCGTTTATTTGTATTAACTTGAAAAAATAGGCTTAATTCTAGTGAGGTTGAAAATTGGATTGTAAAACAAATATTTTCAACATTATAAAAATGTACATACATAATTAAATGGAAAAACAAAACTCTGCTTTAACCACTTTTTATTTTTTACGCCGACTGGTTTCGGAACAACCTTCATCGAGGCAAAATATATATTAACTTAACAATATTACAGAATTATGGGAGAAAATATATATTAATGTCGAAGTGGGTGCGTGACAAGGGATTAGTAAAGAGTGAGGTGAAGAGATTGAGATTGAGGAAGTGGTGAAAGGATATTTAAAATGAAACTGTAAGACAATTTTTATTTTATAGTTAATAATGGACCCATTGTTATTAAGGGATTTCTTAATCTCTAAGGTTTCTAAATTATCTAAGCGTTTTCCTTTACTATTAATATGAAAAATATTAAATTAACAGGGTGATTCAAAATGGTGGACTCAATTTCGTACGGCTATATTTTTTTAAAAATTATATGAAAGATGAGGTCCGAAAATATCGAATCCCATCGCTCATGGTAGCGCAAACAACCGCCAGATAGCTCACGCCGCCAAGCAGCCATTTCGCGTTAGTTGTGAGTAAAATGAGTACTATGCAGCCCAAGGTTTTCTGTGTTCGTGAGTTCTATAAAACTGAGTCTGCAACTGTAGTACAGCGTTCCTTTCGATTCCGCTTTAACATTGAACCTCTACTAGACTAACACTGAACTAGAAAGAGCATCAGTCGTTCAGAGCATCTGAAAAAGCCCGAAATTGAGTCCTCATTTTGAATAATCCTGTAGATATATGAAATGAATATAAATCAACTATGCACTTTTTTATTGTTATGTAGTCTAATTTACTGATAAATACAAAAAATATAATAAAAAAAGTAAAAAAAACTGCATTAAAGGAATAATAGGTATTATGATATTATATATTAGCGACTCAACATGGTGAATAACTTTCTACAAGGATACTTAAAAAAATACATATATACGTGTAAATATCCTACAAGAGTCCCGACTGCTCCTTGCTAACTGTAGAGGCAGTAAGCCTCATCCCCAATGGGGAGTATATTGTGAGGCTAAAAGGTATGGGGACATGAAAGAGATGAGCAAGAGGAAGGTGGAGAAGTATATGGTTATTCAGATCCGGTCACCAAAAACGGCTAATTCCATTTCAAGTAACGTTTAGATTCTCATACTGGCGGTACTGAGAGTATCTATCACTCTGGAACGTGCAACAAGTGATACTTTATATCGTTTTATGTGAATGAAATAACCACTGACGTCCGAATGAATAGACGTGCCATAATAGCCAAATTTGACTTGCATTTCGACGGCTGGAGGCAACCGCGTGACACCAGGCGGGTTCACGCATTTCTCGAATACATGACGAAATTACTCGTGTATTGACTGGCGGCGAGCGATCATTCGAAGATTTCAATGAATAAAGCAAATTATGGTTTCCTGTGCATTCAAACGTTGTAAAAATAGATGTGCTAAATAAAATAATCAAAACTGTCGCGTAACATTCCACGGATAAATGTTTTTTTTACTGTCTTTTACTTGTTATATTATTATAATCCATTAGTGATACAAAATCGTAGCCGTCCACGTTTCTTTAACTTGATTTTGACTATCGTCCGTAAATTTGAAACATTTTTAAAAACGATCAAACCATATACTCCAACAAAATATTCGATTTTTTAATTTAATGTTTTACTTATTAGCGGTTTGGGTTAGTTTGGAATATGTTACCACAGCTTCGGTAAAAATGGAGATTTTCCATAAATTCCGCACAATTGTAAAAATGGTGAGTTAATCATTGGCAGATTTGCTTTTTGCAGAGTACATACTAATACGTTGCAGTGCAATGCGAGTTGCCTGCAGTCTATCTGATGCATTTATTCTCAAATCAAATGACAGTTACTAGCCCCCCTTATATTGGTTTCTTTCCATTGCGTGTTAAGGTATCTCTAGAAATTACCAGCTCTGTGGAAATGATACAATTTGATTAAATAAAATTTTCGCACGCCGGGATTCAAAGGCGCGGCCTCCGGTTTCGGTTCCATGACAATTCGGCGAAGTGATAAATCGGCACATTTTTTTAAAGTATTATATAGTCATTAAAAGTATTAAAAAAATGTATCCTGAAAACCTTATCTAACCTAACCTAGTTAATAACCAAGCTTTTTTTTTCATGACTAAATTTATATCTTTGACGGCCTCCATAGTCGAGGGGTAAGGCTCTCGACTACGAATCCGAAGGTCGCGGGTTCAAATCCCGGCGTGCACAAGTAAATTTTATTTAATTAATTTGTGTTGTTTCACAATTAATTAATTAAAAATAATATATGGTGAAAGACCACCATTCTGAATTGAAACGTTGCTTGAAATGACTTTTAGCCGTGTTTAGTGACCAGATCCGAATAGCCAGGTATTTCCCCACCTTCCTCTTCCCCTTCTCCTTCCCCTCCCCAATACCACCAGCCTCATAACATTCCCCAATTGGGGATGCCATAGTCTCACTGGCTCCAGACGGTTGGGAGCAGTTGGGACTCTTGTACGGTATTCATATAAAAAAATATATATATATCACTTTTTAAGAGTGCACACTACTGAACTAATATTGGAAACCCGTTAAATAATTATGAATGACACTATAATTTATAATCATATTGACTCACAAATGTGGGAGATTTTATATCTACTGCAGCTAAAACCACTTAACTACTAGTAGTCATTATCCCTCGTAAGCTCATTATCGTCTCGATCGTATACTGACGCATTCCTAAGCGACACGCTTAACTAGCATTCCGCGGAGAAAAGCAGCCTGAAGTAAATTAACTTATTAGTGGATAGGAAATAAATTCAGGCTGCACTCAGATGAGAGTAAAAATTAGCGCAGTGCCTCTTCAATTGCCACGAACTACCGTAGACCAGGAAAAGACTTTGTGCGACGACCACGCTGGAGTAAAATTGTATGTAATTACGATGGAATATAATATTTCTGCCAAGAAAACTACGCACAACCTACCGTTGGTCATTGCTGTAACTGTATTAATAAATACCAGTAAAAGCAAATTATAAAAAACGATATTGTTTTAAATGTGTTCCTGGAGTGCACATCCGCTCAATATTATTATAGGCGTGTAAATACTTTCGCGGTATTGAATTAATTCAATCTGAGATACACTTCGTTAAGTGCATTAATTAATTTCATTCGATGATTCGATATTTCATTTTGAGTTACGGATATAATTTAATAGCTTTCAGAAAAGCCAAAATAAAAAAGGTTGAAATTTCTACAATACCACAAAGATCTCCTTCGAAGCAACACGAAATAACACGACATTTTTTAACAGCAATCGAACTATCCAACTCTCTCGAAATTATTCGGATACTTTGCTTGGTTTTGTGGCATTTTGTTTTTCAAAGGAACAAAGAAACAAATTCCAATTATTATCAAATAAAACCGAACTTTTAGGTGATCTTTCGATTTCGTACGCAACGACAATCCTTATAAAGTACGAATGAAAATAAAAGCCTACAAAAAATAATGCTTTGCTATTGGAGGACAAAATGTAATTTTCTTTTCAGCGAAGCCTTATTAGCACCCACCGTTCAGCTATTCATGAAAGAGAGAAGGCTTTTTGAGTAAAAAATAAAAAAATTATTTCTTCTAAGAAAAAAAGTTTCTGATTCCGGCCAAATTAAATTTCTTCCGGAGACGACTTTCCCGAATTGACCCATTAAAGTCTGGTTTATTATTTATAAATTTTACTGTCCTACATCTCCGTTATTTGAATTCTCGTTTAATATAAATGCAAATAAAATAGGTACCTGCTCTTTACAAATAGGTAGGTACCTGATTATCCAAATCGTAAAAATGAAGATGGAATCTATTCTATGTGCCTTTCTCTTTTAAGGTTGTCGTGGGATATTCAAATGCTGAGATGTTTTTTTAATTTCTTAGGTGATTTCAGTTTCCCACGGCCATTACAAATATGTTATTGATTTTGAGGTAACAAGCTGTGTTGACCTTTCTCCTCCTTCTTGAGTCAGCTGTTCGTGTAACACTGCAGTGTCCATCAACAGGGCAGATCTCATATCTTACTGCCCCGAATATCAATCAGCATGTTTTATTTTTTTCTTATTTTTGAGTAAATGAAAATTCTTCGATAGATGTGTAATTATTTTTGGCTTCATTATCAATTAATTAATAATGACTCCACAAAATAACAATTAACAGTATACTGCTTATCCTGATGAGGGAAGCTTCGCTTCTGAAAGATTAAAATATTTATATATTAAAAACGGTTATGTAAACAAAGTACTTATTATTATTTTTGAGTAAAGTTGATTTTTTTTTAAATTTTTTAATATATATTATTTTTTTTAAAAACAAATACGATTTGTGCTTGTATTCTCAACTGTTTTGCCTCCCAACGACATTGTTGAACGTTTTTAGAATGCCTTCGGGATGTGAGGTCAGAAATCATTAAAAAAATACATGTACGAGTATGTGATTAAAATATTTTTGATTACGGCTTAGGTGGCTAAAAGACAAAAAAAATAACTTCAAACGATTTTGAATTGATGTTACAATCTTTCTATAATGCTCGACAATGACGCTTCGAACAGGGATGAATGCTATCAGAGGCGTTTTCATCCCATAAATATAAAAAAAAAATTGTTTTTTTAATTGCTCAAAAACCAAACACAATATAACTTATGCATATTCAGATTTGAGACTAGTTGTTCGATCTGAAAACGTCTTTTTATTGATTTCCATACTCATAACGTGTTCGTTAATCAAATGTATCCAATATTCTAAACGAGAAACTTGTGTTCCAGACGCCAGTCCTGAGCTGCTGTACTGGTTCTCTGAGCAAACCCTACAGCCGGGCCCCACTGTGTCCCTGAAGTGCGTAGCCGCCGGCAGTCCGCCTCCCCGGTTCACGTGGGCCTTGGATGGGTTCCCGCTACCAGACAACACCAGGTAATCCATAATGCTGGTTGACAGCAGTCGAGTAGCACGACCGCGCGCGGTGAACGGCCGGGGTCCCTCGGTGGAGGTGATAAAACATCAGACTCGTTTACTCGGCTCAAACTGATCTACCTGCCATCGTAATATAAGCCAGTGACAGTTTCTCTAAAGTGCATTTGTGTAGTGGACTCCCATGAAATGATAATAATAATGATGTTTGTTTATTTCAGCCGAACAAAATGGTGAGTGCAATACTCTATTTGCACTATAAAAGCATATGATATCTAAATAAATTACATGATATTGATATAGATTATAAAATAAAAAAATAAACATATTTAGCACTTGTACTACGGTGGCTTGAGGGAAGCCCTGCTACTGAGCGACGGCCTGGACAAGAGTGTTTTCCGATCTCCGGTAGCCCTTACTTATTCCGGCTACTCTGTGGTGCATCAAAGTAGCGAACCCATGCACACTTCCCTCTGCAAACATCTGCGAGGCACTGCATCGCCAAGGGAGTCCGAACAGCGCCCTGTATGCGGTGTTATACTATACTCGGAGTGTATTAATGACGCCTTGTGTGTACCTTGACCATAGTTCGCTAGTGTAAAAGCTCATGAAGTAGATCTGGAATAGTTGCTTCTTTACCGGAGGACTGCACCTGTTGAATCTCCTGGCTAGCATGTTGGCTCGCACGCTCAGTACTCTTATTTGGACTTCTTACTACTTCTATGTCATTTTTATCATTTAGATCATCAGTATAATAATGCAAACTTGCATTACAATTTTACCACACTTTAAAACGCACCCTGTTAAAATTTGCAAACTTGCATTACAATTTTACCACACTTTAAAACAGCACCCTGTTAAAATTTCGCGCTAAACAATCCACCCGTCCATAGAGAGCGAGTCCGAAATGAATTCCATAGTGGATTTTGTATTCAGTGTCTATGGGATTTTCTGTTCGAAATAGTTTAAACACAATAACCATGCGCAATATAAAAGTTACCATTTGAAAACATATTTTTACTGAGTTCCTTATTTGTAACGTATTCGATAACCAAATATATCCAATATCTACAGGCACTGCCGGGCTCCGGAATGTATAGCAGAGCACTGACCTTTTTTCGATTGCTAAAATTAAGTATTATGCGAAAACAAAATATTTTAATTAGCTTATTGACAAATAAATGTTTTTATTGTTATTATATAGTCCCATACTCGTGACGCTTCAGTGGCAAATCCCGGAAACGTGCAATGCGGAATCTGTAGGCTACCCGGGTTCGTTTGTATTAAAAAAAGGTTTAGTTTATTTTCTTGCGTTGATTGTGATTTTCGTATATAAAACAAAACAAAAATTATAACCAAAGACATTATATTGATTAGCCACAGACGCTTTAATGAATCGCCAAAAATTATAACCAAAGACATTATATTGATTAGCCACAGACGCTTTAATGAATCGCCAAAAATTATAACCAAAGACATTATATTGATTAGCCACAGACGCTTTAATGAATCGCCAAAAATTATAACCAAAGACATTATATTGATTAGCCACAGACGCTTTAATGAATCGCCAAAAATTATAACCAAAGACATTATATTGATTAGCCACAGACGCTTTAATGAATCGCCAAAAATTATAACCAAAGACATTATATTGATTAGCCACAGACGCTTTAATGAATCGCCAAAAATTATCTTGTTGCTATTTTGCTAATCTTAGTTGCAGTGATATGATGAAATTCCTTGAGATCTAGGGACAAATATGAATAAATATAGTGAAGACCGACATAAGATTGGTATACGAGGGAATTTTTTTCTTCTTTTTTATCTCTGATTGAGCTCCCAATGAGATAGGTCACGAGCCGCTACTGTAATAAGCTAAAATAAGGTTGCTTGTGCAATGATTAAGGGCTTAGCTAGTAGGAAATAGAACCTGCAACGCCTGGGTAGAGAGCCCGACACATTTGTCCACTCGTCTACTAACCGGTGAACTATTTTGTTCTGTCGTGGATGAAAATAGTTTAACGAAGCAATTCGATAACCTCCGTGGTCGAGCGGTTAAGATTCTCGAGTTCGGATCCAGATGTCACGAGTTTTAATGTGCGAAAATATTTTTTTATAATTATCCTGCATTATTTCCCAAACAATTAAAATAAAACAGTACCTCCACAAATAATATCTCATTTCTCAGTGGTAGCTACTCTCACTAGATTACTTGGTCTAGTTTAATGAAACAATTCCACAGTGATAGATACTCTCACTAGACTACTTGCTCTAGTAAAATGATATAATTCCACAGTGGTAGCTACTCTCACTAGATTACTTGCTCTAGTGAAATCATACAATTCCACAGTGGTAGCTACTCTCACTAGACTATTTTCTCTAGTGAAATGATACAATTCCAAAGTGGTAGCTACTCTCACTAGACTATTTGCTCTAGTGAAATGATACAATTCTACGGTGGTAGCTACTCTCACTAGACTATTTGCTCTAGTGAAATGATACAATTCCACAGTGGTAGCTACTCTCACTAGACTACTTGCTGTAGTGAAATAAATTATACAATTCCACAGTGGTAAGCTATTCTCACTAGACTACTTGCTCTAGTGAAATGATACAATTCGGAGTGGAAATGTCACTCGCAATGACATTAGCCGTATTTAGTGACCAGACTTGGAAAGTCAGGTAGGTACTTTCCAACCTTCCCCTTCCATATCTCTTCTTCGTCGATTTCTTTTACCCTAACAATATACTCAAATTGGTGATTCTATTACGCTTTAAAAAAAACTAACTTCATACAGTGAAACCTGCCTAGTGTCCCAACGAGATTTATGCAAGAATCCCTAATTCATGCCTACTGTAAAAACGAAGTGTATCTCCTAAGATTAAAACCCATATATTTAATTAAGGTTTAAGTACTACAATGTTTTACTCCCAATTCTTGAAAGTTTCACAAAAGATATCATCTTTTGTAGCAAAAAGTTCGTTTAAACTTCTTTGTTGTTGCGTCCTTCGTTTTATTATATTGCCTTATCACCAGTGGCTCCGTTGAGTACTGCCTTAATCCAGATTATTTGTTGCGCCGGGCTACCTGTTGATATTTTTAAATCATTTCTTTATTTCGTTTATCTTTGTTGAAGGTTTTTGCCACCTTTTATTTTGAGAAAGTGTTCGTGGGAATGGAGCACTCTGTCCTCTAGTCTTTGTATTTTATTTCAATCTAACTAAAGGAAACAGTTTATCATTTCAAACAGTTAAGTTGTCTGACATAAATATTTATCCATGGAATGAGTATTTCACACAAATACACAGGTTTCAAACCTGTTTTAAAAGTGTTTTGTGTTTTAAATCGTTTACAAGTAGGGTTTTTTAAGTACTAAATCAAAAGTAAAATACTATAATTTCTTTTTTTTTATATTTTCACGGCTTTCGCGCAATGCGGTATTTATACTTAATATTTTAAAGAAAATAATTGAAAACGAAATATGCGAAAAGAGTAAAAACATTTATAAAGACTTCAATCAAATGCATAACATAAATCAAAATATATAATTGAAGATATATAGTAATGGGAAACAAAAGTTCCAACAGGTCGAGAAAATAACTAAATTTCTCTGCCACCCACAAAGGACGCTGCACAGTATCATGCATTTAAGATGTACCATCAAGTTTTAAAAGGGTATGGAATCCAAAAAAATCCAGAAGATTGGGGTAGGAAACATGTCACCGATGGGCTCGCTCCAGTAACAATGACAGTTAAAGCAGCACCCGAGACTGATTATTGGATTTCATTTCGAGCCATTGTGAATATGAACGGAGCACGTGGCTGCAGAAAATCTGATTTGAAGTGCTCTGTTGTAAGTGGATTCTGTAATGAACAATCATGCGAAAGTGCACCAGAGGTTCACGTTGAGAGCAAAAAACGATGAACGCAGACACGTCATTAATGGGAGCCTATATTCTCAGGAGCACAGACATTGAGGACGAAGATATCAACCCTAACTATGACCGGTAAGAAATAAGATGCCTAACCGTGAACTTGTAGTAGAACTGATGTAATTGTTTACATATTTGTAACTTTACTTTCTGATGTCATTTTACCTTAAAATATTGCATTAAACTGCTATAATTTCATAAACTTGCTTTTTCTTTATCTACTCTTTTATACAACTAATTTTGATGGTACTATAATTCTGTCGAAATTAAAAATATATATAACGTAATAAACACATTAATTTGTTTTAAACCACTTCAATTTAATAACCTGATCGACCGGTTTCGGAAGTACCCTTAAGGCTTAATATAGTCCTGACGGAGGAAGGGTAGGTACTTCCAAAATCGGTTGATCATAATATTGAATTAAAGTGATTTGAAACAAATGTATGTTTATATTATAATTATGGCAAGCCACAGAGAAAACGCTTTTTAAAAATATGTAAAATAAATATGTTTTTACGGAATAGAGCCGACGCGACGAGCCGGCCTAATTCCCTCCGAGCGGCTCAATCGCCATTCCGATCATTGTTCGGGAAACAGGAACATCTGTGGATTAGACCTACTGGAGATAGCGCAAAAAAAAAAAATTTGCTCTACCGAGTGGTGTTGTAGAGAGATGAGTCAACAAAATTGTTAGAATTATTTAACAAATAGCCAAAAATAATAAAAATGAAACAACAAAATGGGGAATTTTAAGATTTTATTAAAAAAAGTTTCCTTTCCGGTGCTGTAATATGCTGTACATAACACTTACAAAAAATCTTTAAACACATAATGTAAACAATTGTATCAAGTTTTAGTTTTTCAAATAATTTTGCTGTAGGGTCAACAGTTTCAAGGAATTAAGTAAAAAAAAAATACATTTTTTTGAACCCTTCATCCGAGATGGAAACTAACACGAAGGTTATCCAAAGTCGAAATTTTTTTTATTTTTTTTACTTTCCAACCTTTACAATACAAAATCATTAAATCTTTTACCCAACCTATTGCATGGCAAAAACACCTGCTGATTGGAATATGTAGGATGGTTTCCATAAATAAGGCTTTTATCTTAACAAACGGATTGCAATCTTTGGAGCACAGATATCAGGTGGGAATGCTGTCCTTGTTCTACCGGTATTTTAATGAAAGATGCTCTGAGGAACTAGCGTCATTGAATCCTCCGTCACCGGTGCATATTCGAGAAACACGCCAAACGCGTGCCCAGCATTTGCACACGGTTGACATTTGTCACATGAGAACGGGTCGCTTCTACAACTCGTTCTTATGTTCAACAGCTCGGCTGTGGAATGATTTTCCGGCCTCTGTATTTCCTCCACCCTACAACAGTTCACTCCTTCCTATCCTATAAAATGCCCTCCACACAGCATCCCCAAAGATGATGAAGGCCTTGATGGGAATTATTTCCCTCGGGGTCTCCTGTGTGGAGTTACCGTAAAAAAAAATTGTTTTGTACACGATTATATAAAACCTTACAAATAATATTTGTAAAGCATCCCCGAGGTGATTTTTCACAAAAACGGCTTTGTACAAATTATTCAATTATTGTTATTAACCGTTAAATTCATATTGTAGATTACGAATATAACTTTTTATGCGAAAGGGTTGTTTTTTTAGATAATTCTATTTTGTAACACTACAAAATTATTTTTAATTCGCCTTAAAATTCCCACTTTATTTGAGTTTAGTTTCATTTACTAATGTGGCTTCTAACTCAACCGTTCAGGGCAATATACGAACTAAATAACTACTAATAATATTTCTTGTGGTGTTTGTTTCTCTTCATGTATAAAATATAATAGGAAAATTTCACGCTATGTTGACTGATATTATTAACTCAGTTCTAGGCCTAGGCCAGTGATAAACAACCGACGGCCCGCGAGCCCATTCCGTGCAGACCGCAAGCCTTCTCATGCGGCCCACTTGGCTAAATATGAATAAAGAGAATTAATGTATTGGTTTGATCTTGGGGACCTAGACTTTTTTCTTCGTACGTGCTTTTATTAATATTTTTAATATGTTCCATTTTCTAGGGGCACACAACTTTGTTTTTAAAATCATAGAAGTAACGGAAGTGAGTTATGATATATTTTATTCAATGGCAATCGTTCAGATTTCCGGGTTCTATAATCAAAATATTTCCCGTTTTCCATGGTGTTTTATCAAAATAGCGACAACCTTATCTGTCTTCAATTTTTTAATCAGCCGAAGTAAATTACACGTTCGTACGTGTTTTTTTTTCAAAAACTTTGTAGTCCTAAAAATCGATAGCATTTTATTGTTTTATTTATTTATTTGCAAAAACAGTATAAACCAATACATTGCAATATAGGTAAGTAAAAATTACAAAAAGTGAATGGTTAACAAGTGAGACAAAAAAGAAAAATTTCAAATGTAGGTTTACTATGATGATATTTCACGTTTAAATACGTCGTAGGACATGTGGAAAATATCAACATTTCCTGCGAGGCAGTTAATTAACCTAGTGATTCTTCCCAAGGGCATCACTATTGATAAGTTAGTTCTGCACCTAGGAAGAATCAAAAGCCTGTGTTGGCGGCCTCGTGCAAAATTATCCGGGACATAGAATCCTATTTTAGCCAGAATATCTGGTATTGAGATTATACCGTTTAGAAGCTTATACGCCATCAGTAGTAATGCAACATTCCTTCTAGAACTAAGGCTGCATATACCCAGCATTCCCGAGATAAATGCTGTTGGAAACAGCCATGGGTAAAAACCAAACTCTCTAATGTAGAGGTATCGTAAAAATTAACCTTGAATTTTGACCTTTTTTTTTTTTTTTTTATATATTTATTTCTTGCTAAAGCAATCCCGATGAGTTTCAAAACTCATTTTAGGACGGGAGGAATTTACAATACATAAGTAGGAGATAGTACATACAATTTTACATTGACAGCAAAATATCAAAAATACAAGTTTCACATACAAACAGAAATAATTTTGGATATGGAAAAACTTTGACGCTGTTTGTTTGTACTATGATTGCTTAATTAATTTATTAATGGTTACCGTCATAAACGTTTATTTGAAAGCCCTAATTATAAATTAAATTTTAGTTTCGCTTCAATAAGCTATAATGAAATGCTATATTTTAGGGCAGGTACAAAGTATTTGTTTGGTTTATGATAGGTACCTACTCCCTCCGGACAGACCTTTTGCACTGTATTAAACTAAATTTAAAATCTACACTGTCGACGCCATCGACTGCAAAGTTTACCATGTCAAGCAATAGATACCGTACCAACTGCGACCCGCGAACATATTGAAATTTGATAAATTGGTCCTCCGCCTAAAAGGTTGTGGACCACTGACTTTATACCTACTCAATCCCTATCTGGACACAAAATAAAGTCACCCGGTTAGTCTTTGAATCCCGAAAATGGAAAAGATTTTCCTTAATTATATTTATACTAATAATGGATATAAAGTATAGGTAAAGCAAAAGGTTAATATCCTCCTTGTTCCAGGTTCCTCGTCGGGCAGTACGTGACCATCCACGACGACGTGGTATCGCACGTGAACATCTCGCACGCCAGCGAGCAGGACGGCGGCGAGTATGCGTGCACCGCGCAGAACTCAGCGGGCCGCAGCAGCCACGGCGCGCGCGTCAACATTTACGGGCCGCCCTACATCCGCGAGATGCCGCGCCTGACCGCCGTGGCGGGCTCCGACCTGGTCGTCAAGTGCCCGGCGGCAGGGTACCCCCTGGATACCATCACTTGGGAGAGGGGTGAGTGGATATATGTTCTATTTTTTAAAACATCCTTATTTAATTTTTGTAATCACTAAAGATAATATTAACAAATCTCAATTGAAATGTGAAACAGAAAAGACACACAAAATAAAAAATAAAAAAACGGTCACATCTGGAACTCGAACCCGGGACCTTTCAGTTTATCCGGAACCAGCTCTCTTATCCACTGAACTAGTCTTTCTAGTTAGAGGTTCAATGTTAAAATCGTGACAAAAGGTTCACTGTACTACAGTCGCCGACTCAGTTTTACAGAACACATGAACACCGAAAACGTTGTGCTGCATAATAGCGGTCGTTTGTGCAATTATGGGTTATCTAGCGGTTGGAATCGAAACATTCAGACCTCCCCTTGCAATTGCTATGAAGATTTTTTTTTAAAGAAAGACAAACATGAAAATCTCCTACTACCATCACAGTAAGCGGAAAATGTTGCTTGTACATGATGAAGGACTTAGCATGCCGAGGAATTGAACTCACGACGCCTGGGTGGGACCCCGAACACGATGCCAACTAAGCCACTGACTAATTCGGGAAATATAGCGGTACGATTTGAGTCCATCATTTTGAACAACCCTGTACATATTGTGATATAGTATACCTATTTGCAACACGTTCCAGAATTGTATATAGGTAGGTACTCTTTGGTGAAAGACCATAATTTAAAATCGAAAGGTTCCTAGAAATAGCTTTAGCCGTGTTTGGTGACTTGGGCAGTTGGGACTCTTGTTCGGTATTCACATATAAATATCATACTAATAAAGCGCTCTAAACAGTTGATCAACATTTTATTTATTTAATTGATAGTATTGCTGTAGGGTCAATGTAATGTTACTATTTATTGCTTTCGTTCACAATAAGTAATTTTTAAAAAAGGGTGTATGCCTCATTACGCCATTCGGGAGCTTTGCTACATTAATGTTCTGCTCCATAGTTAAGACGTTCCGCTACGAAGTTAGCCGAGAACTTAGTATTCGATAACTTGGGAACATTGGAAAGCTGGAAATCCCTTAATAATAATTATGGAACAATCAACAACCAATTTAAATTAACGCATTGACCTATTCAAGGTAATATAATATGAGTAAACCGCTTTGCTCTCTCCACCCCAACTGTACATATCCCCTTTTCTCTTGTTGCTTTCGACTCCGATGGGTAGATACTTAATTTTTGTGTGTTATTATTTTTTGCTGGATCCATTTCGTCCTCACGAAGAAAAATGTTTCCTACGAACTACAAGTTGAAATAAGTTTCAAAACGAACTAGTAATTTATTTTCGATGGATACTTTGGTGGGATTGTATTTTTTTGTTTTGTTTATTTGGGAGATCAACAGTTTACATAAAAAATGAACTGTAATAAATAACTGATAAATCCCGGCGTGCGCAAGTAAATTTTATTTAATTAATTTGTGTTGTTTCACAATTAATTAAGATACTCTCAGTATCGCCCTGGTGGAAGACCACCATTCAGAATTGAAACGTTGCTTGAAATGGCTTTTAGCCGTGTTTGGTGACCAGATCTGAATAGTCAGGTATTTCCCCACCTTCCTCTACCCCTTCTCCTTCCCCTCCCCAGTACCTTCAGCCTCACAACATTTCCCAATTGGGAATGCCATAGTCTCACTGGATCCAGACGGTTGGGAGCAGTTGGGACTCTTGTGCGGTATTCATGTAAAAAAAATACATATATATAAGTGAATCTAGTGATTTTCGAAGAAATTAAAAAATATAATTATACAAAATAAAAAGAAATATAAATTTAAAAATTACATCTAATTTGTTATGGGGTGTGGAAAGGAAGGGGTGGGGATTCGATCTAGTGAAGTATGTGTGAGATTTTTTATTAATAAATTAACAAGAAAAAAATGTGTATACTCGTATATAAAGAAGAAAGTTAATAGAGTAGTGGTAGTATGGGGTGAGAACGTATCTGAAGTTACATAGGCTCGATAGATCGCCGGTGTGACTCTATGGACTGTATATACAAACATCAATATCACTTTCTCCCTGTGAACGTGGCGTCATTTTTGAATAAATCTGCCGTGAAAGAGAATAGATTTATATTTCTGTGTCTCGAGTGAAATTTATGTTTCAAGTTGATAATTTTACTTTTATTTCCAATAAATACTGCAACACACTAATTCTAGTAAGAACCACATCACTAGTGCAAGAGTTGTCTAACCTAAAATAATTATATATGATACGACATATTCTCGTATAATACATATGAGTATATGTGTTCATCGGTGGGGTCCATTGCTTTATAACCAAGGGAAAATTGCAGTTTTTTATTGTAATTGAGAGTAAACGAAACACAAAACGCGCTCACAAATACCCCTAATTTAATATTTAATAAAAAACACTTTAAACGCGTAATCCTTTTAAAAATTGAAATGAATTGCTTCTTGGCAGGTTAACACACGGATTATGAAATGGAATAAAAATTGTCATTGAAAGTTTAAAGCTCAAGTCCTTCAAGAAACTTACAAAAATACTGTATATGTTAGTGTTACAATAATATATTTTTGGCTTTAAACAATTTATATCATTTCATATTCCGTATGTACAGTATGTGCACCCACCAACAAACAATTTATCTCATTTCATATTCCGTATGTACAGTATGTGCACCCACCAACAAACAATTTATCTCATTTCATATTCCGTATGTACAGTATGTGCACCCACCAACAAACAATTTATCTCATTTCAAATTCCGTATGTACAGTATGTGCACCCACCAACAAACAATTTATCTCATTTCATATTCCGTATGTACAGTATGTGCATCCACCAACAAACAATTTATCTCATTTCATATTCCGTATGTACAGTATGTGCA